>OY992877.1:145092763-145197763 GCA_963921405.1 Cepaea hortensis | reverse complement strand
CATCATCATCATCATCATCAAGTGTCCTACCAGCTGGCATAGGCGTCTCTTCACATATCTCGGCCTTTGGTGTTCTGGATCAACTCTGATGGTGATATTACCCCATGCCACCATCTCAAACCATCCAGCATCATTTATCTTGGTCGGCCGCTACCTCTCTTTCCGTTGATCTTTACAGTTGTGATGATGTTCTGTAATGCCTCTCTTCTCATTACATAACTAAAGAAAGTTGTCTGTCTCTTTCTTATTGTTGCACATAATGGTTCAGTTTCATTAGCCATTTTTTCTCGTGCCTAAGAGAAGGTCTACCTGGAAGATGCACGACAAAGATTAAGAGCAGAATAGGTAAAGTAAAAGCTGCATTCCATAATATGAAACGTATTTTATGCAGTAAGTCGCTCTCACTGAGAACGCAGAGAATGCTGGAATGTTATATAGAAACATAGAACTTGTTTTGCTGCGTAGAAGTGAATCAAAAAATATAAATGAATCAATTAGGAAACGCTTGGAAGCAACAAAGATGGGATATCTGAGACGAATGTTACAAATACCTTGGACTGCCATAGTAACTAGCAACGATTTCCTGAAAGAGGCTAATGAAACAACATTATATAGAACAATAAGAAAGAGACGAACGGCATTCTTTGGTCGTGCGATGAGAAGTGTGGCATTGGAAAATATCGTGACAACTGGAAAGATCAGTGGGGAAAGGGACAGAAGCAGGCCAAGAGAAATTATGCTGGGTGGACAGGCGTTGCTCTGAAGAAATATAATTAGTAGAATTGATTCATAGCGCCGAGGGCTGAGTTCTATGGAAAGACATGAGCCAGCCGGCAAGGCACATGATGATCAGAGAGAAAGCCGGGACACACTAGATTATCAATCGTATATCTATATACCTTATAATTTCACTTGCCCTTCATAAAGCTATAATAATTCATCCTTTACACAATGAGAGAAACAAGGTATGCTAAAATACTCCAGAGAAATAACTAGCACAAACACACGTACATATTTTTTTATATGTTATCATAATTCATCCTATTTATTCCATCATTCTTCGGCTGACATTTTCTGACAACCGCTCAAACCTCTCAAAACATGGTTTCTGTCTCATTTCCGGTTTCAAACGACAAGTTAAAAGTCAATATTTTCCCGCCATAGATGTGACGGGATAAGAGTTTCTGATTCTCTCAAAGGACTCCGCCAAGAGCTGCAGCAGATAACCTTTCGCCGGCGGCACTAGGTTCCATTTCCGCACCTCCACGTGATGGATGTTACAGGGACGAGGAAGAGGAGGCCAAGTTTGCCAGCCAAATTGTCACCGAACTTTCCATGTAATCCCTCTTTTCCAGCCCATTACACAAGAGATCAAATCGCCCAGTCTTTAGACTGCACGAGTGGAGATGCCACATTCAATTATTTCTAGAGTTTTGGCGTCTTCAAAAATGACCACTTATTGATTAAACAAAGCGCGGAAATGTTTGCCGTTTCTAGTGTCGCTCTGTTATCTCTTAATGGTGAATGAGCAAGAAATTATGGGATGTTGTAGTAATGAAGGAAGGAAATATATAATGGAGGACTTTAATAGCTCGCCTTGATGAATATTTTTGTACGGAATATGAGGTTAGCGTTTAGTTCTCTCATCCAACATTGCCAACCAGGATGGTTCAGCGTGCCAGCTGCAGCTTGCGCCTTCCACCAGATATCTTATCTCAACTAACATCATACCATTGATGAGGGAATTCTTGAACTCGTTCAGACTCTAGCAAAGCGTCATGTCTGAATGGCTCTTCGGCGTGAATTCAAACCATTTCATAATCTCCCCTCTTTCGTTTGGCCAGAGCATGCTAAATAAATTTGGCTTTCCTCAATGGCTACTTCCGAGTAAATATCATCATTATGTGTCCTGTCAAATGGCGCAGTGGTTCGTGTATCTTTACAGATCTCCGTTCCTGGTGTTCTGGATTATTCTGTTGTGATTATTCCTCCATGCCACCATCTTGAACCATTCAACATCATTTATCTCTGTCTGCCGCTATCTCCTCTACTATTGTTCTTTCCAATTCCCATGATATTTCCTAACGCTTCTTTTCTCCACTACAAGACCACTGTAAATTGTCTCTTTCTTGCGACTTATCTTGCATCCGAGTTCTACTCTAATTGTAACCGTTTCCAAGGTCCCGTTGTTAGTTATACTGGCAGTCCAAGCAAGGTATTCGCAACATTCGTTTAAAACATTACATCTCCGTTTTTCTAACGCATTCTAATTTGTTCATTCACATTCCAAGATTGACTGCCATACAGAAAAGCAAATTCTACATTACATTTATGTGCTCTTTTCTTGACATTTGTTGTCAGTATCTTATCATATAAAATACTTTTCATCTTGTAAAATGTAACTTTTGCGTGATCTATTGTGCTGTTAATCTCTGTTACGTTTCTTTCATCCGATGTAATGATGATCTTAAAAAAAAAATTATGTTGCATGTCCTTCACAGGACGTAGCAGTCAACCCCAGCATTTTCGCTGTTCGTGATTCCTGGTCAAATTTTATGTTCAGTAGTTTGCCATTGCTTTCTGAACGACCGGCTCCTATACCTTTTTCGAAAAAAACCAGCACCGCTGTGTTTCAAACCCGGGTATACGGGTTCAGAAACCGCGTTCGCAAGCCCTTAGCCACAGAGACCGGTAATGATGATCTATGGACATTTAAATTTACTGACTTATCACCCATTCTATTGTTGTATCGAATTTTAGTCTTATTATTATCTTTGATATAACCATTGTTTTCTTGAAATTGAAGGGCAAAGACCTCTTGTAAACATCCGACCAGATTTAGCATGTTTAACAATAAGGCACTCGCAATATTGAACATAGGTTATTTTTGCTGCTGACATCTACCGAGAACACCCTAGGACTTGAAATAGTAATTCATGGTACACGCACTCAAAAGCACACGTTTAGAAAGCTCATAATTTTATAAATGCCACTTGTTGGGGGAACCCTCGAGGCCGCTAAATAACATGATAGATAAACTCACATGTATTGATTGGTACTGAGAGAAGTAAATAAAAGTAGCAGAGGTTAGATGACTTATTTGACACAATAAACAGTGAAAGAAATTAGGAACACATCGGGATTCAACCCGGGCCGGCACGTTTCACCCAGAAACATCCACATACTCTAGTCATGCAGTGACAGGTAAGCCACAGGTAGCATCTTCATATAAGCAAATATCTCAGATTGACTTCAAATAGGGAAAGTAAAGGCATCGAGGAGCGGAACTATTCAGTACATTTAATCAAATCACGACCTGTGATACACAATTCAATCTTCAATTGCCAATGAGAGAATATGAGGCTCATTACACATATGCTCACTTTCGCGGTGTGGGATCCGATTTTTTTCGAGACAACATAACCTAACTGAACGCTCACTTTACTAGAATGTTCGGCCTTAAAATAACATAAAAACCATAATAACAAATTAGTGCAAACCGATAGCAAGAAATGTATCACAGATGATCTCAATGATGAAGCCAGACCTTGCGGATTAAGTTCGTTCTCATTCAGCCTGTTTACACCATAAACAATCTATAACCACGGGCTCACAGTGAGAGCCGAAAATTAGTTCCATCTTGGTACGAATTTGTTGTAATTTTCCCCTTTAAGTGAGAAACCGCTGTTAACATGAGATTGAATGATGGAATCTAAATTTTATACATAGTAAACCAGCGGTTTTCAGCGTGTACAGTGTCGCAATGTCATGTGTTTCTTCCTAATTATTAACTCTCTATTTCTTGACGGTTCGCTCTTTCAACCTCTACTACACAAAATGATGTAATTATAATTTATTAAACAGCACAAAAAAGTATAAAAAGGAATGCGATTACACAGAATATAAAATAGCGAGAAGACATGTTAATAGAATAGTAAAGAGAGAAAAACAAAAAGACTGGGAGGAGTATTGAGAAACTCTAAATAAAAACTACAAGGAGGCAACTAGAAACTTCTATAGAAAGATAAGTGCAATGAGAACCAGAGGAGAACCCTTTGACCCAACTGAAATAATTAACAGTAAAAAATGGAGAGCCAATAAGTGAACAAACAAAATCCTAATAAGATGGAAACAGTACTTCGAACAACTTCTCAACATTCCATCAGATATCGCAGGAATTTAAGAAACCGACACAGATGCCACAGAAGAACTAGAACCAGACATACTGAAAGAAGAAATTATAGAAGCCATCAGATTAGCCCCATTGGACAAATCACCAGGACAAGATGAAATACCGAATTAACTAATTAAAGCAGCAAGAGAAGTAGGAAAAGCATGGCTACGTAGACTATTCAACCATGTTTGGGTAGAACAACAGACACCACGAGACTGGGGAAACATCATAATTGTCCCAATTTGGAAAAACAAAGGCAAAAAAAGAGACTGCACACAATACAGAGGCATTTCACTGTTGAGTCATACTGGGAAAATATTTTGAAAAATTCTTGAGCAAAGATTACGAACTATTATAGAACCCCAGCTAAGCGAAACACAACTTGTATTTAGGAAAAACAAAGAAAGCACAGATGCCATTTTTGCTCTTAGACAACTTATAGAAAAATCAATCGAATTCAATGAAACACTCTACTTAGCCTTTGTTGACCAAGAAAAGGCATTTAATAGAGTAGATGGAAACAATCTGTGGGAAATCCTTAAACAATATGGAGTGAGTGCACATCTAACAAACCTATGTAGAAGCTTATACAACAACAGTGAATGCATAGTGAGAGCAACTGGAGGACACTAAAACCATTCAACATAAGATCCGGAGTACGACACGGTTGTGTCCTGTCCCCTCTCTTGTTTATAACAAATCAATCAATCAATCAGGTGCCGCCTCCGCAATGAAGGTAGGCTGCAATTGGTCGCCAACACTGTCTGTCTCTCGCCTTGACTGTACATTCTGTCAGGCTGATGTTCGTCCATCTTTTGATATTATCTTCCCACTTGTATCGTTGTCTACCTCTTGCTCACTTCCCTCAACCTTGCCTTCTAGTATGGTTTTTATAAGAGAATCATGTCTTTTAACGTGGCCAAAATATTTCACTTGTGTCCTCTTTATTTCTTTCATTAACTCTCTCTTCATTCCCAGTTTTTCTAGGACCTCTGCATTTGATTGTTTTTGTTTCCACGAAATACGACCAATTCGTCTGTATATCCACATCACCAGGGTTTCTATGCAACTTTTTAGTTGCTTGTTCAATGTCCGGGATTCCGCGCCATACAGTGGCGTTGAATATACGTAGAATGTGACAATTCTCATTTTTAATGCGTTATTAATCTCTCTAGATGTTAATACTGATTTCATGCCGTTGAAAGCATTTTGGCCATTCTTATTCTCTTTTTGATTTTCATTTCACTTCTGCCATCATCTGTTATTATATGTACAAGATAAGAGAAACTTGTTACTTGTTCTAGTATCTCTTCCCCCCCCCCCCCCACCCTCCCTTCCATGATCTATGCCAGAAATCCAAAAAGTTGTAATACAGTGGATCCCATCACATTGCAGTATACCTGGAAATGAAGAGGCTGACAGACTAGCAAAAGAAGGTGGACGACTACCACAGCCTGACATAGACATAACCTATAATGAGGCAAAGAGGTTTATAAAATGCACTTGTAGAACCAAATGGGAATAAGATCATCCAGGCCACCAGAAGGATGATGCATATTACAAACTTGACCGAAGAGAACAAGTAGCAATCTTCAGACTCTGCACAGGACATATCAGGCTGAAATACCACTTGATCAATAAACTAAAGATAGGAGATACCGATGAATGTAATTGTGGAACTGGTAAAATACCAGCTAAACATTTGCTGCAGGAGTGCCCAATATATGCAGAACAGAGAAAGATATTTTGGCCCACACCAAAAATACAAAAAGGTTACAAAAGCGTCCCAGAGGCATGAAATTGAATATGCTTGGATAGCAAATCCATTACGTGGAAAGTCCGTATCGAAAGTTCACTGTGTGGATGTCATCTGCAGACTGCATTCTTCTGGTTTCCGGAATAACAGCCTATGGTGAACGGAAGGCCCAATATACTGAAGTAAGGCTAAGCAGCCATGTGCAGGACGTGACGATTCCTTGGGTGATCCCAGTACCAGAGCGATGTGTGTTGGCTCTGCAAGTATGTTCCCCGCCTCCTTGGAAGGCGGGGAATGCTCATGGTCTGCCCCTGCCTTCCCTTGAGGGCTGACCAGGCTGTCTTTGGCTGTTCTTCTTCTTCTTCGTTCATCCTGAGTTTTTTTTCGGATGTGATTGCGTTGTGCCTGTTTACAGCAGAGCTGCGTTCTTGCGCCGTTAGGCCGACACATCCGACTTCTGCGGGCATTTGTTGACCGGGTTAACCTTCCCGGGGGTTTCTTAGGACGTTTGACTCTCACTGTTGTGGTGTTATCTCCCATCCTAGCTGGCCCATATAGAACAGCCCAAGAGATCCTGGTCAGCCCTCAAGGGAAGGCAGGGGCAGACCATGGGCATTCCCCGCCATCCAAGGAGGCTTCCATACTTGCAGAGCCAACACACAGCGCTCTGGTACTGGGCTCACCCAAGGAATCGTCACGTCCTGCACATGGCTGCTTAGCCTCACTTCCGTATATTGGGCCCTCCGTTCACCATAGGCTGTTCTACCGGAAATCAGAAGAATGCAGTGTGCAAATGACATCCACACAGTGAGCTTTCGATTCGGACTTTCCGCACAATGGATTTGCTATCCGAGCAATATTCCATTTCGTGCCACTAGGACACTTTTCCACCTTTTTTGAAAGCCCACACAGTGAGCTTTTGATTCGGACTTTCCACATAATGGATTTGCTATCCAAGCAATATTCCATTTCGTGCCACTAGGACACTTTTTCCACCTTTTTTGAAAGCCCACACAGTGAGCTTTTGGTTCGGACTTTCTACGTAATGGATCTCTTGTCCAGCAATATTCCATTTCATGCCTCTGGGAGGCTTTTGTAACCGACATACCTGTGGTATGAAGTGTGGCAGTCTGAATACTTCTTCATACACCTTTAAATGTCAACCTGTATGTAGTTAAAGTAAGCTACGGTCAACTTTAGCTTGTTGATATCTCCATAGAGCTTGTCCTCAAATGAAGCAGGTGTGGGCCAAAATATCTTTCTCTGTTCTGCATACGTTGGGCAATCCTGCAGCAAATGTTTTGCTGTCATTTTTCCAGTTCTACAATTACATTCATCGGTATCTCCTATCTTTAGTTTATTGAACAAGTGGTATTTCAGCCTGTTATGTCCTGTGCGGAGTCTGAAGATTGCTACTTGTTCTCTTCGGTCGAGTTTGTAATATGCATCATCCTTCTGATGGCCTGGATGCTCTGATTCCCATTTGGTTCTATAAGTGCTTTTTATCAACCTCTTTGCCTCATTATAGGTTATGTCTATGTCAGGCTGTGGTAGTCGTCCGCCCTCTTTTGCCAGTCTGTCAGCCTCTTCGTTTCCAGGTATACTGCAATGTGATGGGATCCACTGTATTACAACTTTTTTGGATTTCTGGCATAGACCATGGAGTGCTGCTCTTAGGTCAGTTAGTTCTGTGCTGTTATTGCTCTTCAGTATTGAGACAGCTGACTTTGCATCTGTGAAGATAGCTATTTGCTTCTCTTTATTTTCCTCCATCAGGAGCATTTCTGCTGCAGTTTTCAAAGCCTCTACCTCCGCTTTGAAGTTACTTGAAAATTTTCCAGTTGCCATTGAATGTGTTTTTTTCACTCCATTTTTTAAATTTAGGAGAATTCCTCCTCCTCCATTCTCTATTGAATTTTTGGCTGATCCATCTGTATATGCATGGGTCCAATTCCTGCTTGGGTAACGTTCTTTTATGTAGTTTAGGGTTATTTCTCTTCTTTCGGTTTCATGCTGAGTGTTCTTTTTCTCAATACCAGGAATGTTTTCTATCATCTCAGGCAGTTGCTGCTGTCTCCAAGCTTGGAACTTGTGTGCATTGTGTATGGGCTTGACTGTTGATATGTTAAGTATAGGATCTGCCCTAATCCTTCGTTTTGCAGTTTCTACAAAGTTGCTACGCTTCAGTCTTCCATTTCCAAAACCATTAAATCTGTTGTACATAGGGTGGTCTGTCAATCTTCTAAATTTTTCTGCTTGTTGCTGGGCTCTGCTATCTCTTCTATCCTGCATTGGTTGTAAACAAGTGATCTTTTCTAGTTCATTAATAGGCGTTGTCTTCAGGCTTCCAGTTATGATTCGCATTCCTTGGTTTTGGACTCTACTTATTTTGTTAAAGTTTGACTTAGCTGCTGTTGCCCAAGCTGCAATGCCATATTCCAGTACTGGCCTCACCCGTCCAGTATATAACTTCTTGAGAACTTTCTCATCTGCTCCCCACGTTGTACCAGCAAGCTTTTTCATGATTGCCATTCTCAGCCTTGCTCTTGTTCGATTTTTCTCAACCTGTGTCTTCCATGTCAGGCGACGATCAAAGGTGACTCCTAGATAGTTTGGATTTTCTTCATGGCACAATATTTTTCCATTCAATACCAGCTTAGGTTGCTGAGTTTTATTTGAGAGGGAGAACACTGTGCATGTTGTTTTCTCCTCACTTATCTTCACTAGCCATGATTTTGACCAGTCCTCTAGCGCTAATAAGGCTTGCTGTATTCTGCTGTTAGCTGTACTAATATATTCTTCAGATGTCCATATGGCTAGGTCATCTGCAAAGGAGGATGTGTGTACTCTGGCTGGAAAATTTTCTGTGATGTCATTTATATATGCTAGGAATAATGTTGGTGAAAGAACTCCTCCTTGGGGGACACCTTGCTCCAGCAGCATCATTTTGCTTGTTTGTCCTTGTACTTTTGTCCTGGCAGTTCTGTTCTCAAGGTAGTGGCTGATCCATTTATACATTTTTCCACAAACATGCATGTTTTGCAGTTTTACTTTCAGTCCTTCCTTCTATACTTTATCAAATGCTTTTTCTAAATCTATCCAGACTGCTAGTGTGTGCTTTTTCTCTTGGAAGGCATCCTCTATTTCCTGAGCTATATAGGTTATTTGATCTTCAGTGGATCTGTACTTTCTGAATCCTGCTTGGTGTGGTGTTAAGAGTTTGTTTTCTTCCAGATGCCATGTTAGCCTGCCATTGATAATGCGTTCCATTAATTTTCCTACACAGCTAAGTAGACTGATAGGTCGATAGCCATTTGGTTCTTCCAGGTCTTTTCCTTTCTTTGGGACTGGTATTAGTATAGCTTCCTTCCATGCCTGTGGGACTATTCCTCTCTTCCAGCTGTTATTTAGGACTGCTAGTAGTTTCTTCTTTGCCTTGTTGCCTAGTCCTATTAGCATTTCATTTGTGATTCCATCCTTTCCTGGTGATTTCTTCTTTTTTAGGGTATTCATTGCCTGTTCCATTTCTTCCATTGTTAGATTTGCCATCATATATTCTGCTGCTGTCTCTGTATTTCTATGATGTATCTGTTTGTCTTTGATTGCTTTCTTCTGTTCGGTTGTAATATCAATGTGGTTTGCATTTGCATAGTGTTCCATTAGTGCATTTGCAGCCTTTTTTCCTGTAAGCAAGGCATTTCCTTGTTTAATTGTTATTTGTTTGTTTCTAGGTCCTTCATTGTTCATGGCTTTCACTAGTTTCCATAGTTTGTTTCCATCCCTGTCAAAATTCAGGTTTTCTGTTTTTTCCCTCCAACAATCTCTTGTTGTTTGATTTACTGTTCTTTTATATTTTGCTGAGATGGCTTTGAGAGAGATATTCGCTTCAATTGTTTGTTCTCTCTCTCTCTGCTGTCTTCCTGGCATCTTCAACTTTGTCCTCCAAACTTTGTAGTTCTTCAGTCCAGTATGGTTTGTAATTTTTCCTCGCTCCTCTAGGAATGGACTCAGTGGCTGCCTGTATTATCGCTCTGTTTAGACTTTCCACCATTTGCTTTATTTTGCCATATCGTGTATTTATGTTTTCACAATATTTGTCTGTTAGTATGGCAAATCTGTCCCAATCTGCTCGTTTGTAATTCCAGCGGGTCAAGGGCTTTTGCTCCTGTGGAACATACTCCATATTCATTACAAGCTTGATTGGTCTGTGGTCACTACCTGCTAATTGGTCCAGCACATGGCGATCGATTTTGTGGAGGATGTCTCCTGTGCAGAAAGCTAAGTCTGGAGTAGAAGTGGTAAGCCATCTTCTGGAGTAGAAGCTCGGTGTGTCATCCGCTTTGTTGAGTAGATGGAGATTTGAGTCTATTTCCCAGTCCTCCAATTCATCTCCTCTTTTGTCAGTATCTGGGTATCCCCATCTTTCTGAACGGCTATTAAAGTCTCCGACAATAATGCAGTTTGTGTCAGTTATTTTCATGTTTGAGAGTGTAAGGTCCTTATCTGCTGGGCTATACAGATTGTAGATTCTTATTTTCACGTCCTTTATCATTATATCAACACCTATAATTTCTGTTTGGTTGTCAGAGATCACAGATACTTCGCTGCAAGGTATTGTATTTCGTGTAAGTATTAGAACTCCTCCTTTATGTCCTTCGCGGTCGAAACGTGTGGCCTGATATCCTCTGACTGAAAATTTGCGATTGGCATTGAGGTGTGTCTCTTGAATGCATGCCACATCTATTCTATCTTTATGAAGACGCTGTGTAAGGGATTCTTTCTTGTTATAAACTCCTTCGGCATTCCACTGTAGTATGTTGAGTGTCCTTGGTATTTGGTCAATAGCTCTTAACCTACTCCTCTGTGCCTTGACTCCACAGCACAGGGGAAGGTGACCACCAGTAGTCATGGGTGGACCCCCTCGAGGCAGGGGGCCCGGCACTATCACCGCCTGATGGGACTTCACGGGATTAGCACCATAACGATTAATTTTCATCTGTGGCATCATGAAATGATAAAGTTACGTTGCACTTCTTTGTCAAGCTTGTGGCTCAGTACATCCGATTTCGACAAGCACTTTTCGGGATGCTTTCCCTAGCCTTTGACTGTCCCCAGTCTACCTACAAGGCAGCAGGTTTGTGCGTCACTTCGTCTGGTCCCTCTCCCTTGACCTGTCCGACATGGGTGACCCTACCAGTAGCAGTGCTACCGTCGGCATAGCTCTTGGGGTCATTGGAACGCGCAAGCCCCTCTACCTCGTCAAGGTGGACGCACGGCAGAGGGGCGACTGTTCTGTATGGGCCAGCTGGGATCGAGGATAACACCACAACAGTGAGAATCACACGTCCTAAGAAACCCCCGGGAAGGTTAACCCGGGCAACAAATGCCAGCAGAAATCGGTTGTGTCGGCCTAACGGCGCAAGAACGCAGCTTTGCTGTAAACAGGCACAACGCAATCACGTCCGGAAAAAAAAAAAAAAATAAAAAACTCCGGATGAACGCTGCAGAAGAAGAAGAAGTATCTGCCCCTTTACTGTGATGTTCATTTATAACCTTTCCCTTTCACTGCTAATTATCATCGATTTTGTTTTATGGATGTTAATATCTAAGCCACATTCTGCACTGTGCCTGTTTACTTTTTCCACTAGGTCTTGCAACTCTTGCTCCCCTTTTTGCTAGTAACACGGTATCGTCAGCATATCTAAGATTGCTTATCATTCTTCCATTGATCTTGAGTCCAGGTATTTCAACTTGTTTAACAATTCTTTCTGTGTATAGGTTGAAGAGGCTTGGAGACAGTACACATCCCTGCCGTACTCCTCTTTTTATCTCTATAGGCGACGACCAGTTATTACCGCATCTAATGGACGCCACTTGTTCCCAGTACAAGTTACTAATAAGTCTGATGTCCTTTCCGTCTACTCCTATATCTTGAAGGCACGTAATTAGTCGTTCATGTTGTACTCTATCAAAAGCTTTCTTGTAGTCTATAAAACAAACATATTGACTTTTTTGAACTTCTATATAATGTTCAATTAACATCGTCAAACAGATAATTGCTTCTCTGGTGCCGCTGACACGCAAATTCGTGAAGCGTTCCATATTTTTTACTAGTCAGGTCTTAGTCAGATATGACTGAGCTACCGTATGACAGGAGACGGTACTACCTGCTTTCTGTCAGTGCCGAATGTTGGGCGGCGCTTACCAAACCCGACACCCCACATTGTGCCAACGGCTTCGGGCGGAAGAGCGCAATTGGGAGGGTACTAGCCTTATCCTGGTGCGAGGAAATGCAACCCAAAGACAAAATAAGTCATGGCAGGGCAGACCAGGCCCTAAGCCTTGGTTGGCAGCTGGTCTAGGATCGAAGCTCCGACAGGCGGACAGCTAGAGCATTGCTTTGCTGATCCGGCAGCTTCTGCAGCTTGTCTTGTTCCAGATTATAGGTGTCAACTTTCCTCTGGAGTGAACTAGGCTGGCCGAGAGAGGGATCATGCTGCATGGGCAACACATGGTTTCTTTATTTTAGCCCAGGCTTTGTGCTATGGAGAGGCAATAACTCCATCCCTGGTCTTAACCGGTCTCGGAATCAAAGCGAGAGGCAACTGTTACGGGTCCTTGTCAGTTGGCGTAGACATGGGGCGCCACGCGTTGCCTCTGACGGTGGGAGACACCTACAGGTGTCACTGATCAGCTACCGCCCGCCTCAAGCTGGGCAGCCCCCAGCCAATTGGGTGCTGATCCGCCACAGCCTGCCTGCTTCAATGGGTGCTTGGGGCTAGGACAAAATCTGAATTGCAGGCTGTAAAACCAATGCACCAGGTACTAATAAAAAGAATAGAAACCTCAAGCTACGGCTTGCAACCTGGAACGTGAGAACCATGTGTCCAGGATTTTCCACTGACTTGACAAATATTGACGATGTGAGAAAAACGGCTGTGATTGATGCTGAACTCGACGGTCTTAACATTGATATTGTTGGCCTGCAGGAGACTCGCCTTGCTGAGGAAGGGTCACTCAGGGAAAACAATTACACCTTTTTTTGGAAGGGAAGAGGGCAGGCAGAAAAAAAGGCAACATGGTGTGGGCTTTGCAGTGAAGAATTCGCTACTGGGAATGATTGATATCCCAGCTGGAGGTAATGAAAGATTATTATCACTGCGCTTGGCAACCTCCTGTGGATTTGCCACCATTCTCACTGCATATGCACCGACACTCGCTTCCTCTGATGATGTGAAGGATATGTTCTATGAGCAGCTAGACTCTGCGATCAAGGCAGTTCCAAAATCGTGGAATCGTTCCACACAGGCATGAAGGGTATAATCAAGTTTGATGGCTGTAGCATAACGCAACCAACATTATTCATTTACCAACACCTGCCGCAAAAAGAGGAAACAACATTAAAAGAAATTGACTTCACAACCGCAAATGGAGACTAGGACTTAAAACTTAACATCGAAACTGGAACTGCATAAGTGACAGATGACGTGGATTCTTAGAAAAATTGCATCAGACAAAGCTCGGAAGACCATTGGACGAAAAGGGACATGTGACCCGCTTTCGCGACAAAGCATAATTAGCATATGTTACTATTTCATCAGAAATGTTAATAAGCCCGCACTCTTTTCTGAAACCCGCCTCATGAACAGATGTGAGAAGATTGTGTGACCAAAATTTTCAATAGGGAAAGCAAAATGTCTGGATCCTAGTGATCTTGGTGGCTACATACCAACAACCACCCAACACATCAGCAAACTAACCACCTAAATCAGACCTGAGAGAGGGAAGCCGAGAGAAAGAGATGAACCACAAGTGAGATGGAGGATGACTTGGCTATGAGCAGAGTATGGGGAGGCCTTCAGAGGAGCTATACGGGCAGACCTGAAGTGGATCCATCAGTCAATGGACCCTGGCTTGCCTAATCTTCCAGTCACCAGGTTACCTTTCTAAATTGGTACACACCACACCCAATTTCAGGAAAACTGATATTTAATTGTTGAGTCATCACCATCACACTTAATATGTACAACATCAAAATGTTTACTATGTTTCACACTTGTTGACATCTCATATATTGATGCTTGATTGATTGTCTGGGACAATGGTCCAATGTGCAACTTTTCTATTATCTTGTGTAAATCACAATAGAGATGTATGTACTGGCCAGAAGGCTCAGGCCCAGTCAATAAATGATTAACATGAATTGACCTTCTGTTAATTTATCAGTTCAAACCTATCTGTGAGTCAACAACTTCTTTGTACATCATGTTGTCAGAATCTAATGTGATTGATTATGTGTTTGATTGTTTAAAAATACATTAACTCATAATGACTTAATAAAATGGGGATAGAAGACTCTAGATCTATCAACTGCTCAACATCCATGTTTTCTTCATCTAAATCAGGCTGAGAAAATTCTCCAGACTTTCCTCAGATTTGATCACCAATAAGGGGGATCCAGAGCTATCAGAATCATTGGAGAAGGGGCAGATTCCCAGTTAGTAATTACCATTCTCACCAGGGCCATAATCTATATCTCCTAGACATACTTAATAGAACGAGGCCTGCAGATAACTCAAGGTTCATATTCTGGGGTTATTGAAGATAGAAGAGGATGGGGCTCTACTTCTTTTGTTAGAGATGGGGCATGCACTACAGTGATCTCCCACTCCCTTCAAAAATATATGACATATTGTCGGCTACGTCCTGGATGGTTCCCATATATTAACCTTTAAACAATTACATAAAACATTAACACAATTATCCTTAGATTTTGAACATTGTCATTTTCTCATATTGATTGACAGCCACATGATATGAAGGACATTTACAGATAAATAAGAGTAGGTGACTGATTATTACTCCTGGAGAAGGGGGCCATGTTCCAATAGGCTTATACTTCAGAAAGAGGTGCTCCAGGTGAAATATATAGAGTGTGTCTACTATACCAACACTACTTCTCTTCCAGAGAAGGTGTTCTTTTCCTGTGGAGTCTGAACTTAACAGCATTTCATCAACCACCGGAAAATCTTATCCGTTGGGAAAACTCTGTCTAATTTCAGATTCTTTTCTTTACTAGGAATTAAATCTGGTTATTTCAGTGCCTGCTGCCTTTGGCTTTTCCAGCATTGACAGACAGACATAACATAGGGTGTTTTTAATATTGCATATGCTCTGTTGTATATTTGCAGATCAGGGACTGACAAGCTTACGCGGATCAGACTAACTGCAGATATATTTTTAAGCAGAACAAAGCAATAAATTATAGACATGGCGGAAACTGCAAAGTTTAGAGCCCAAATAACAGAAACAGGTAGGGAATGCGGGTTAGATGGCCTTGAGCTGGCTAACTATGTTTCAGATGCATTCGACAAAAGAGAAAGACTGCAAGCGGAATTGGCTCTCAAAGAAAAACAGCTTCAGGCTGAATTGGCTGAGAGGGAAAAACGACTTCAGGCAGAATTGGAGGAGAAAGAGAAACGACTACAGGCTGAAATGGAAGATAAGGAGAGAGAGCGTCAACACCAACTGGAGTTGAGGAGAATGGAGATTGAAGTGGAGATCCGGAGAATAGAGAAAGGGAGTGGTCCTACACCCTCAACCTCATCAGGATCGCCAGTGACAGAACCACCTCACGTCTCTCAACTTAATTCAGGAGCTATGTCATTTCCTCTGGAACCCTTTAATGAACAGACTGACCACATCGAAGGATTTTTATCACGCTTCGAGGCAATGGCTGTCAGCTGTGGGCTTGAAGAAAGTAGATGGGCGACGAAGTTAGCGCAGGCCTTAAGATCCACGGCGTATGATGTGTTCTCAAGACTCACTAGAGAGGAACAACAGAACTACACAACACTTAAGACGGCACTCTTGAGCCGATTCGAAGTGGACGCCGAATCTTATAAACTCAGGTTCAAAGCCGCAAGGAAGGAACCGGGTGAGAGTTACGCACAACTAGTCGAAAGACTGAAGTCATACATACAAAGACGGACTTGCTTGGGAGGATTTGAGGAAAATTATGAAGGACTCCGTGAAATGATTATCATTGATCAGATCAAGGGGAAAATGCAGAACGAAATGAAGGCATTCTTAACCCAAAACGGGGTTGACCGCCTGGAAACTATAATCATCCTGGCAGAGAGATTTGAGAAATCTCAGAAGGAGATGGGAGGAAAGGGACGTTCGAACAACACCCCCTCTCAAAACAAAACTCCACAGCCAAAAGAGGGTGAAAACACTGTAGCCACCCGGAAAAAGGGGAAATCCCAGAAAAACACTCAAAACTCAGTCCAAACAGCGCCGAAGGAGGACAAACCATTATGTACCCATTGCAAAATTAGAGGTCACACATTTCAGAATTGCAGGAAGAAGCCACCTCCACACACAGCGGCATGTTTGGCCAACCGAAAAGAGAAAAAAGTGAGCACTGGTGAAACGTCCAAACACACACCTCATCAAGACACATCATCTCGTATTCCGGTTGTAGAATCCATCTTGCTAAATGGATTCAAAACGACCTGTTTATATGATACTGGATTATCATATGACTGTGTTGTCTCATCATCCTTAGTTCACCCTGAACAGGTGACAGAGGAAATAGTGGAATTACAGGGACCACTGAAGAGTTCAACAAATATGTCTCTTCCAGTGGCAAAAGTGAACATAGCCTCGCGGTATGTCACTGGGACAATCAAGGCAGCAGTCTTGGACGATCCGATATATCCTGTAATCCTCGGCTGTAGATTTATCGTTCTAGGAGAACCTGTTCAACCTGTGGCGATGGCGACCATGACCACTCGATCCCAGGCAACAAAAACTCCAGAAATAACTACGCCAATCCCTCGAACGGAGGAACTGAAGAGGGCACAAGAAGCCGACAGCACCTTGGAACCCTGCTTCAGAAAACTGCCAAAATCACATTTACCTCTACGTAAAGGTGATCTGTTCATGAAGTCAGCACTTCTTTACAGAAAAGCAGGACGAGCTGGACAAGAGTTTAATCAACTTGTTGTACCAACTCAATACAGGACTCAGATCTTAGAGATGGGTCATAGTCTACCATTCAGTGGGCACATGGGTATCAACGCTACTACACAGCGGATTACCACTCACTACTTTTGGCCAGGGATGAATTCAGACATACAACGGTTTGTAAAATCATGCCCACAGTGTCAGAAAGTATCACCAAAACACCGAACACCACCGGCAATGTTGGGTGAATCGCCAATCACTGGAATTCCATTTGAGAAAGTGGCTGTAGACATAATCGGACCTCTCTCAGCAACGAAGAGGCGAAACCGATTCATATTAACGCTTGTGGACACAACAACCATGTGGGCCGAAGTAGTTCCTAAGCCCAGCTGTGACTCCAAACACGTCGCTGATGCATTATTAGGAATATTCACACGTCTAGGATTCCCACAAAGGATCTTGACGGACAACGGTTCACAGTTTCGTGGTAAGCTCATGGAAGAGACCTTCAGACTTTTTCATGCACGCCATATCTTCAGTTCACCATATCACCCTCAGTCAAATGGACTTGTGGAAAGGTGGAACGGGACATTGATTAGTATCATGCGCAAAATTGCCCAGGAGAAGACAGAGGACTGGGACTTGTATTTACCCGCAGCTTTATTCGCTTACAGGGAAGTACCCCATCACTCAACAGGTTTTGCTCCAGCCACACTGTTATTTGGACGACCGATCAAAGGACCCCTTGAGGCGTTACTGCGAACATGGACTGATAATACTACAGATGATACAGTCGTGACTGCATCTACATATGTTGCCGAGTTGAAAAATCGTTTACAAAACAGTTGGAAACAAGCGAATGTCAATCTACGTCAAGCCAGACGAAGAATTGCTCGTAACTTCAACCGCAAGGCAAAGGATAGAGAGTTAGAGGTAGGAGAGAAGGTGATGTTGCTGCTTCCAACCAGTCAGAATAAGCTGCAAATAGGATGGAGAGGACCTTATGTAGTGACGGAGAAGATCTCACGTACCAACTACAGAATTTCAGTCAAAGGCAAGATGAAAGTATTTCACATAAACCTCTTGAAGAAATATCATGAAAGACCCTCAACCACCGAACCTGCACATCTGATGGCCATGAGTGTGGCTACTGAAGTCGAAGAAGGATCAACAATGGGAGTCGAGTGCCAACTGCAAGCCAAAGAGACCTTTAAGGATGTGGAAATCAATCCCAACTTAACAAAGGATCAGCAAAAGCAGATTAGGGAACTTATGGCAAAATATGCAGAAGTACTTACTGATAAGCCAGGAAGAACTGATTTGGATGAATTTGACATGAAGTTGAATGACACAGTGCCTGTGCGAGTCAAGACTTACCCAGTTCCTTATGCAAAGCAAAAGACTTTAGAGGAAGAAATACAACAGCTGCTCACCGCAGGAATAATCTCACCATCTGAATCACCTTACAGTGCTAGCGTCGTCTTATTGAGAAAGCCAAGTGGAGAACATAGATTGTGCATCGATTATCGACAGCTCAATGCTATAACTGAATTCCAAGCAGAACCTCTGCCTGATCAGAATAAACTCTTCACAGCACTCAACCGAGCTAAGTACTTTACTAGGATTGATCTCAGTAAGGGATATTACCAGATTCCTGTAAAACCGGAAGTTAGACCATGGTTAGCTTTCAGCACGCCTGGAGGACACTATGAGTTCAACGTTCTTCCCTTCGGATTAAGTAATGCTCCCAGCGTCTTTACACGTATGATGAGAAAATTACTTGACCCACTACAGCATCCAGACATCAGTCACTTCATGGATGACATCCTGATCGCCACTGAAACATTTGAAGAGCATGTAGAAACACTGCATCTTTTGTTCAGGCGCCACAGAGAAACTGGATTGACGGCTAGACCAAAGAAGTGTCAGATAGGATTCCAAGAATTGGACTTTCTAGGTCATAAGATATCTCATGGACTGATAACTCCACAAGAGGGAAATGTGGACAAACTCCAGAGAGCACCTCGTCCAAAAACAAAGAAGGAAGTAAGATCATTTGTATCCTTATGTGGATTCTATCAAAAATACATCAAGGACTTCAATACTCTGTCAGCACCTTTAACGGATCTTACCAAAAAGGGGAAACCAGAGAAAGTCACTTGGTCAGCTGACTGTGAGAGAGCTTTCACAGCACTAAAGCAGGCATTAACTGCTCATCCAGTCTTACATCTACCAGACCTCGACCAACCATTTGTGCTGCGCACCGATGCCAGTAACATAGGAATTGAGGCAACGCTGTTGCAGAGAAAGGGAGATGTACCATCAGAGCTATTCCCTGTAGCCTATGCTAGCAGGAAATTGAATGCAGCAGAGAGAAATTACAATACTATCGAGAGAGAATGTCTTGCGCTCGTATGGAGTGTACAGAAATTTCAAGCATACCTATATGGCAAACATTTCACAGTGCAATGTGACCATCAACCACTCATGTTTCTAGCAGCATCTAAGACTCTGAATGCCCGACTTATGAGGTGGTCGCTGCTTCTTCAACCTTACTCGTTCCAGGTTGAGTATGTTCCTGGGAAAATGAATGTGGGAGCGGACTTCCTGAGTCGACACCCAGTGCCTGATGAACCAGGTCAATCAGATGCAGAAGAGAATACAGGGGAGGAAAAATGGGAACAGCTTGATAACTGAAAATGTTGGAAACATAGTTCCATACCATAGAACAATCTGGAGTGGGGCCATGTAGCATAACGCAACCAACATTATTCATTTACCAACACCTGCCGCAAAAAGAGGAAACAACGTTAAAAGAAATTGACTTCACAACCGCAAATGGAGACTAGGACTTAAAACTTAACATCGAAACTGGAACTGCATAAGTGACAGATGACATGGATTCTTAGAAAAATTGCATCAGACAAAGCTCGGAAGACCATTGGACGAAAAGGGACATGTGACCCGCTTTCGCGCCAAAGCATAATTAGCATATGTTACTATTTCATCAGAAATGTTAATAAGCCCGCACTCTTTTCTGAAACCCGCCTCATGAACAGATGTGAGAAGATTGTGTGACCAAAATTTTCAATAGGGAAAGCAAAATGTCTGGATCCTAGTGATCTTGGTGGCTACATACCAACAACCACCCAACACATCAGCAAACTAACCACCTAAATCAGACCTGAGAGAGGGAAGCCGAGAGAAAGAGATGAACCACAAGTGAGATGGAGGATGACTTGGCTATGAGCAGAGTATGGGGAGGCCTTCAGAGGAGCTATACGGGCAGACCTGAAGTGGATCCATCAGTCAATGGACCCTGACTTGCCTAATCTTCCAGTCACCAGGTTACCTTTCTAAATTGGTACACACCACACCCAATTTCAGGAAAACTGATATTTAATTGTTGAGTCATCACTATCACACTTAATATGTACAACATCAAAATGTTTACTATGTTTCACACTTTTTGACATCTCATATATTGATGCTTGATTGATTGTCTGGGACAATGGTCCAATGTGCAACTTTTCTATTATCTTGTGTAAATCACAATAGAGATGTATGTACTGGCCAGAAGGCTCAGGCCCAGTCAATAAATGATTAACATGAATTGACCTTCTGTTAATTTATCAGTTCAAACCTATCTGTGAGTCAACAACTTCTTTGTACATCATGTTGTCAGAATCTAATGTGATTGATTATGTGTTTGATTGTTTAAAAATACATTAACTCATAATGACTTAATAAAATGGGGATAGAAGACTCTAGATCTATCAACTGCTCAACATTCATGTTTTCTTCATCTAAATCAGGCTGAGAAAATTCTCCAGACTTTCCTCAGATTTGATAACCAATAAGGGGGCTTCAGAGCTATCAGAATCATTGGAGAAGGGGCAGATTCCCAGTTAGTAATTACCATAAGGGCCATAATCTATATCTCCTAGACATACTTAATAGAACGAGGCCTGCAGATAACTCAAGGTTCATATTCTGGGGTTATTGAAGATAGAAGAGGATGGGGCTCTACTTCTTTTGTTAGAGATGGGGCATGCACTACAGTGATCTCCCACTCCCTTCAAAAATATATGACAATGGCTCAACTTCAGAAGAGTTTGAAATCAAGAGTGGAGTTAAGCAAGGCTGTGTGCTATCCCCCACCCTCTTTGGGATATACTTTTCACTTCTACTGAAATATGCCTTTCGTGTTCAGGATGATGGTATATACATTCACTCACGCTCAGATGGTGGCCTCTATAATGCTCAGAGATTGAAGGCTAAGACCAAAATTAGCAGGGTACTAATCAGAGAGTTGCTTTTTGCGGATGATGCTGCGATTACGACCCACTCTGAGGAAGAATTACAACATCTACTATCTGCATTCTCCAATGCTTGTTCTGAATTTGGTTTAACAATTAACAAAAAGAAGACACAGATTATGTCACAAGGTGCACATGGTGTACCATCAATCTTTATTGACGACGCCGAACTGGAGATAGTAGACCATTTAACATATCTAGGATCAGAGGTAAATAGCAAATTATCCCTCGATCAGGAAATCAACATCAGGATTGGCAAGGCAGCAACAACAATGAACATGTTAGCAAAAAGAGTCTGGGAGAACAGGAAGCTTACTGCCAAAACAAAAGTCCTCGTCTACCAAGCCTGTGTCCTTAGTACTCTTCTTTATGGCAGTGAAACCTGGACAACTTACTCACGCCAAGAGAAACGTTTAAACAGCTTTCATATGCGGTGTCTGCGAAGAATACTTGGTATTAAGTGGCAAGACAAAATCACAAATACTGAAGTATTGGAAAGATCAGGTTGTGTGACGGTGTATTCCATGCTCAGTCTTCGTAGACTTAGATGGATAGGACACGTTAGGAGGATGGATGATGGTAGAATACCAAAGGACATCTTTTTTGGTGAATTACAGACGGGTAGGAGATCTCAGGGTCGGCCTCTACTACGATACAAAGATGTGTGTAAGCGGGACATGATTGATACAGGCAGTGATAATGCACATTGGGAGCACGTCGCCGCTGAACGTGTTGCATGGAGGGCAACTATCAGAAACGGAATAAAGACAAAGGAGAAAATGATTGCAGATAAAGCACACACAGAGCGTGAGAGACGTAAGATGGTGCAAAATGGTGGAAATGACCATGTTTTCACATGCACCTATTGCGGCAAACATTTGCAGCAAGAATTGGCCTTACCAGCCACACTCGCCACCGCCATGGATCGTATTTATTAAGCCTTTTTAAAGCACAATGTACCAAACTATCGTCTGTCAAGACGGAAAGGTGCCAATGGTGCCGCTGTTTTTGTGGAACCCAAATTGTTCTTCAGCTACTTCCTCATCTATTTTATGTTGAATTCTTTCTTTTATGACCTTGAGTAGTATCTTCTTCTTTTCGTTCATCCGGAGTGTTTTTTCAGATGTCATTGCGGTGTGTCTGTTATGCGCCCTTGGGCCGAAACCCGTAGGCCAACACATCGACTTTAGCGTGCTTTTTTGACCAGGTAGCATACCTGGGAGACTCACTTTTGTGGTGCCATCTACAACCATGCTGGCCAAGGTTGAACGGTCGAAGACAACGGTCATCCCTCAAAGGAAGGCAGGGACAGTCCATAGCATTTTCCGCCATCCAAGGTTGCTTCCATAGTTGCAGGGCCAACACATAACGCCCTGGATCTGGGCTCACCGAGGGAAATCGTCACGTCCTGCTCATGGCTGCTTTGAATCCTCACTTCTATATATTGGTCATTTCGTTTTCCCCGGGCCATTCCAGCACAAACCAGACATGTTCGCAGACGGCATCCACTCAGCGAGTTTTCGGACATGTGCTTGTCGTTGCGCCCATCAGAGCTGTTCCAGGCACGACAGACATTCGGAAACTACCTAGTCAGAGCTGTTCCGAACAAGAGCGGCATTCGGAAACTAGGTTATCAGAGCTGTTCCTAGCACGAGAGACATTCGGGCGAGACATTTCACTCGGACGTAATTGCGTAGTGTCAATTTTTAGTTTGCCACCCGTAGGCCGACACTTCCGACTTCTGGCGGGCATTTTTTAGTGAGGTTAGCCTTCCTCCGGTTTCGAGACACGTTAGACTGTTGTAATGTCACCCACATCTCAGCTGGTCAAGATAGAACGATCAACGATATCGCGGACGGCCCTCAAGGGAAGGCAGGGGCAGACCATGGGCATCATCTCACTATCCGAGGAGGCTTCCATAATTGCAGAGCCGGCACATATTGCTCTGAGACTGGGCTCACCCAAGGAGTTTCCACGTCCTGCTCATGGCTGCTTTAGTTCCTCACTTCCATGTGTTGAGCATCCCGCTTGCCACTGATCGCTCGAGCACACACCAGGAGCGGTCAGATTGCGGGCGACATCCATTCGGTAAGCTTTTGCTTGTGACTTCATCCCACGCAATAGGTTCGCTCGCCGTGCGTTCCATTTTGCGTTGAGACGTTCTTCCACTTATATCTACACTCTCTATGAGTTAGATACAGAGTTTCCGTAGCCATGCCCTTCGACTGGGGCACTTTTCTATCTTTTTTGTACTCGCTCACGAGGTAGGCTACATGTGCTGCCGGCTCAGCACCTTACCTTCGTGCAGCAGCGAACGGGAAAACGGTCAGGCCCTCTCATCCGGGAATCCCTCATATCCCCCAGCTGAGAGCCTTCGAACATGTATTAGACCTGTGCATGTAGCTTGCTCAGTATCACGTTTCTATTTTCCGGTAGACGGGTATCGGCCTGGCTCTCAGATCCGAGGATTTGTGGCTTAGAGGCGTTCAGCCACAGCCCTCGACAGGGAGCACTAAGAGTTTTGTCCGAACCAAGAAATTCTGCCTTCGTGCACCTGATTTAAATTTTGACTGCTATCCTCAGTCTATACCTGCAGAGCAGCAGGTTGTGTCTCTCTTAGTCTGGTCCCTATCCCATAAGCTGTCCGATATGTAATTTTTCACCCATCGGCAAGCAAATGGGGTCGATGGGACACGCAAGCTCCCCCACCACGTCAAGGTGGAGACACATCGGGGGAGGAGTAGTATCTTAGTTATGTGGCTCATTAAGCTAATAGTTCTGTAATCCTCACACTCAACAGCTCTTGGCTTCTTCCGTAGTGTGATAAAAATGGATGTTTTCAAATCCTTGGGGATGTACCCAGTATTACATAGTAGTAGTGGGCCTCTTTCAGTCCTGAAGGACTATAGAGTTGTGCCGCCGGGGAGGTACCTGACAGCACTGCTGGTGACTGTATAGTCCAATGCGAGAGTGACAATCTGTCACAGTTTCCGCATCTGTGAGACGAGGCAGGTCCCGCAGTAAGTGACTGCGTTTTAAGCCTGTGCCGCCTATCCTCAGTTTGTTGGATCAGATTGTTCTCAAAGAGCACCAGTCCGTTTCTTACATCTCTTCTCCAGGATCATCTGTCTGTTGCAACTCTTTCCCACGTGTCTGGGTCTATGCCAAGGGTTGTCATATCTTGTTTACACACATCCCTATATCGCATTTGGGGGGTCTTCCGGTTGGCCTCTTTCCTGTGGCTAGTCTTCCGTATAGGAGATCTTTGGGAATACGTTCATCCTCCATTCGAGACATGTGCCCAGCCACCGGAGGCGTCTCTGCTTGAGGAGAGAGTGCACTGTGGTCATATCTGCTCTTTCAAGCACCTGTTTGTTTGTTATGTGGTCTTTCCATGATATGCCCAAGATACGTCTCATATATCTCATATGGAAGAAGTTCATCTTTCTTTCCTGTCTTGAGTTCTTCTTCTTCTTCTTCTTCTTCTTCTTCTTCTTCTTCTTCTTCTTCTTCTTCTTCTTCTTCTTCTTCTTCTTCTTCTTCTTCTTCTTCTTCTTCTTCTTCTTCTTCTTCTTCTTCTTCTTCTTCTTCTTCTTCTTCTACTTCTTCTTCTTCTTCTTCTTCTTCGTTCACCCAGAGTGTTTTTTTTCGGATGTGATTGCGTTGTGCCTGTTTACAGCAAAGCTGCGTTCTTGCGCCGTTAGGCCGACACATCCGACTTCTGCGGGCATTTGTTGACCAGGTTAACCATTCCGGGTCTTGAGTTCAGGGTCCGGGATTCAGAGCCATAGAGTAGTGTGCTAACAACACAAGCTTTATATACTTGTGCCTTTGTACTCTCTGTTAGCCTATTATTCTCCTAAACTCTTTTAGTTAGCCTAGAAAATTTTGTGGCTGCCTTTCCAATGCGTCTGTCGATTTCTGTCTCAAATGAAAGATTATCTGATGTTGTCGACCCCAAATACACAAACTCGTGGACGACCTTCAATTCGTAATTAGAAATTTTGATTGACGGAGGAGCACCAGCATCTTGTTCCATCACCTGTGTTTTATTTAGGCTGATGGTGAGCCCAAAGTCTTTGCAGGCGGCTGCAAAACGATCTATGAGCCGTTGGAAATCTTCTGCTGTATGAGCAGTCAGTGCTGCATCCTCTGCAAATAGTAATTCTCGTATGCATCTTGACCTTATTTTGGTCTTTTGCCTTGAGTCTTGATGGGTTAAAAAGTTTGCCATCAGATATTGTGGCAGACCCAAATGCCTGCCTTAAGAGAACGGCGAAGAAGATACCAAAAAGTGTAGGAGCAAGCACGCAGCCCTGCTTTATTCCACTGCTGATGCTGAATGGTTGGGATGTTGAGCCGTCAAATAAAATGGTCCCCTGCATGTTTTCGTGAAATGATTTTACGAGACTAAGAAGGGTGGGTGAACATCCTATCTTTTCAAGGACCTTAAAAAGGCCGTTTCTGCTCACGAGGTCAAATGCCTTTGTGAGGTCGATGAAGGCAATATATAATGGCTTCCTATGTTCTCTGCACTTCTCTTGGAGCTGCCGGAGTGAGAAAATCATATCGATGGTGGAACTGTTAGGTCTAAATCCGCACTGTGATTCGGGGTAGATTCTTTCAGTAAGAATGTGTAACCTTTTAAGGAGTATTATATATATATATATACATATATATATATATATATATATATATATATATATATATATATATATATATATATATATATATATATATATATATATATATATATATATATATATAATTAAATAATTACATTACATAATTCTATGATAGTTTCAATGCCAAAGCTGGAAAAGAATTTTATCACCTCTGTTGTTATCTTGTCAGGACCTGCAGCCTTTCCTTCTTTCATCTTTTTAATAGCCTTTTCTACTTCAGCCGTTAGTAATTTTGGTCCATCTTGAGTATTATACAATGTTGGTCTATTGACCCCGTTGTCCCAGAATAAATTTTCTGTGTACTCTGTCCATCTTTTTATTATGTCAGTGTTATTAATTATAGTTTCTCCATTTTTTCCTCTGATACAACCGTTGCTGGTATATTATTTTTCTTCTTTGTAAATCTTTTTATATGTTCATGTAATTCTTTCGAGTTGTGTTTCATTTCCGGATCCTCTATTTCTTTGCAATGTTTCTGCAGCGACTCCTCTTTGGCAACTCTGCACATGTGACGTATTTCTCTGTTTATTGCTATATACTCTGGAGTGTTCTTTGCTTTCTTTCTTTAAAACATTTTACTCAAGATTTCATCGGTTATCCATAATTGTTTTTTCTTATTAATCTTCCCTGGCAAGGTGGTGTTTGCAATCTGAATTCTGATTTTTACACTTTCCCATTTTGTATTAATTTTATCCTCGGGACTTTCACGTCGATATTGTTCCATACTTTCAATGATTAGCCCATCATATCTATTTTTGACTTCAACTAGGTATAGTTGACTTATTTCTGGTTGTTTCAATGCCGATATATCTACTTGAGGTGTCTTCGATTATCTTATTCCTGGGTTTTTAAGTTTTATTTGTAATTTTAAAACTACAGGATTATGGTCAGAGTTGATATCAGCACCAGGGTATGTTTTGGCATTGTTAACATTGTTTTTAAATCTATTTCTAATCATAATGTAGTCAGTTTGGTTTCTTGTTCTATCTCCAGGGCTTTTCCATGTATACATATTTATTTTTTCTAACTTTTGCGTTCATGTCTCCCATGACAATTAGGACCTCTGATGATTTTACAACTTTCAGTGTTTGTTGTAGGTCTTCATAGTATTCTTCTAGCTATTCATCACTATAATCAGTTGTTGGAGCATATGTCCGAAGAATTACTATGTTGAAAGGTCTTGCCTTAATTTTGAGAAGTATCATCCTAAGTTTATGAGTCTAGATTCCACTAACCGGGAAGGTTAACCCGGTCAACAAATGCCCGCAGAAGTCGGATGTGTCGGCCTCACGGCGCAAGAACGCAGCTCTGCTGTAAACAGGCACAACGCAGTCACATCCGAAAAAAAAAAATCCGGATGAACGCAGAAGAAGTAGAAGAAGAAGAATCCACGAATATTTGTCTCTAAATCTCGTTTTACTATAATTTCCACTCCTCTCTCGTGATGATATCCTCCTGAATTAATGAATACATAATCTTCTCTCCTTATATAATTTGTATCTGCCCATCTTGTTTGAGATACGCCTAAGATATCTAAATTCATGTTTTTTGCCTCTGCAATAAGGTTATCAAACTTCCCTTCTTGATATAAGGTGCATACGTTCCACGTACCAATTCTCAGACTTCTCCTTCTACTTTTCAGGTAGGTATTGTCAGAATACGCCCTTTCAAAAGAATTTTGGATGCATTCGTCATTATGCACTTCCTTATTCACTATAGGAGTTGGCCAAGAATTACCCGTATCGCTTTTTTCTTGATGTTGTATTACCATTTCTGTCTTTGGGATATTACATCGTGAGGTCCCAATCTCTTCCACGATGGCCAGCCATGTTCACTATCGTGTCCTGAACACGTCTCATGTGTGCCACACACTCTGCTGTTTCGCTTTCGAAGCCGTTGATCTATTTAGGTTCATCCGCCGTCTCCACCGTCCCAGTCTTTGTGTATTAGGGATGGACATTCCCTTAGTAGAATATTACTCCTAATTCACTCACGTAGTTCAGCCAGTCAGTCAAGACTGTTGCTCGTGGTGTGGCCACCGCCGTACACAAACGGTATTCGTGGAGCCAAACATGAGCTAGGTAAAGATATGGAAACCAAATAGGATCCTGGTCTATCCCTTGGGATATGGCTGCCACTCACCGTGAGGTACTATCCCTCTCTCTTTACCCAACATCACTATAATACACACACACACTCACACACACACACACACACACACACACACACACACACACACACACACACACACACACACACACACACACACACACACACACATATATATGTATGTATGTAGACGGTACTACCTGGTTTCTGTAAGCGCCGAATGTTGGGCGGCGCTTACCAAACCCGACACCCCACATTGTGTCAACGGCTTCGGGCGCGGAAGGGTACAAGCCTTATTCTGGTGCGAGGAAATGCAACCCAAAGACAAAATAGTCATGGCAGGGCAGACTAGGCCCTACGCCTTGGTTGGCAGCTGGTCTAGGATCGAAGCTCCGACAGGCGGACAGTTAGAGCATTACTTTGCTGATCCGGCAGCTTCTGCAGCTTGTCTTGTTCCAGATGTATGGGTGTTAACTTTCCTCTGGAGTGTACTAGGCAGGCCGAGAGAGGGATCATGCTGCATGGGCAACACATGGTTTCTTTATTTTAGCCCAGGCTTTGTGCTATGGAGAGGCAATAACTCCATCCCTGGTCTTAACCGGTCTCGGAAACAAAGCGAGAGGCAACTGTTACGGGTTATAAGTCCTTGTCAGTTGGCGTAGACATGGGGCGCCACGCGTTGGCTCTGACGATGGGAGACACCTACAGGTGTCACTGATCAGCTACCACCCGCCTCAAGCTGGGCAACCCCCGGCCAATTGGGTGCTGATCCGTCACAGCCTGCCTGCTTCAATGGGTGCTTGGGGCTAGGACAAAATCTGAATCGCAGGCTGTAAAACCAATGCACCAGGTACTAATAAAAAAATATATATATATATATATATATATATAACCATCTTCAAATCTAACCATTGGAGAACTCCTGTTTGCGGACGACCAAGCACTAATAGCAAAATCAGAAGCTGAATTACAAGACCACATGAATAGTCTAAACGAAATGTGTAGGGAACTTAACATGAAAATTAGCATAAGTAAAATAGAGGTATTGACTATAACTAAAGAAGAAAAAGCAGCAACGATTCACCTAAACGAACATCCCTTGAAACACGTAAAGAGTTTTAAGTACCTAGGAAGTATAATATCATCAAATGGCAAATCAGTAGACGAGATCGAAAATAGATGCAATAAGGCAAACCAACTCATTGGACAGATGGTACCAATACTAAATAACGAACATGTATCAATAACTACCAAGAAAGCACTCTACAACACAATCTTCCTACCAACTCTATGTTACCAATGCCAAACCTGGACAGTGACAGAAAAAGAGAAAAGTAAAATCACAACAACAGAAATGAGATTCCTGAGATGAATACTCAAAGTATCAAGAAGAGATACGATCAGAAATGAAGAAATCAGGACTGTTATAGCTGTACTAGATTTTATTTGAAGGCAGCAAGTCAAATGGTTTGGCCATTCAAATAGGTTACCAACTAACAGTATACCACAACAAACAATGATGTATAGACCAGAGGGAAGCTGAGGAAGAGGCCGACCACGTAAACGATGGACGCAAGGAATAACAGAGTCCATGGGAATATCGATACATGAAGCCCATAAGTGGGCACGCTCCCGATGTTTATACTTCACCTCGACACCGCATGGTACAAGAGGAACATGATGAGATGAGATTATGAGAAAAAGCACAAATGTCTATAAGGGCTTCTGGATAACGCGGACAAAAGACCACCCAGATAGTAAGAAAAATTATTAAAATACAGAAACCACAAACAGTATGTTGCACGATTTATTGCCTGGTATATTTTGCTGTATCTCGTCAGGTGCATACTGCAGAGTTATACATAATATGAAGTGAATAAATGAATAATGCTGAAGGCAAAACAATTAATTTTTAATAAATTAATAGTTATTGTCACAAGGTTATTGACAGACAGAAGTGGCTGTGATTGTGTCTAGTGGATGTCAGTGTGAATATTGTGCCGTGGCTTAAAAACACGCACGTTACGGTTATGTAATTATTAATTAATTGTTTCAGCTCCCATAACAACCTTCCGGAAAACTCCCTATGTCATACGCAAGATGTCCCGCTTCCGATATACCCACCTGGAGATCATCCGCCACATTCTGCACCCATCTTCTCTTTGGCCTTCCTCTTACTCTCTTCCCGGGCATATACCCCTCCATTATTGTTCCCTCCAAACTTTCATGACCTTACAAGAGACCAAAATATTTCAATTTTCTTTGTTTTATCGTCTTTATTAGCTAAACTTCTTGAATAGTCAGATCTTGTCGTATGAATGCATTTGTTCTTTTTTGTATTCAAGATATTTCTAGAACCCGTCTATAACATTTATATTCAAAGGCATTTATGCGTTGTTCAGCTTCTTTAGTAAGTGTCTAGGTCTCCAGGCGTATGCTGTAATGGGAAAGACGCATGCTCTTAAAAGTCTAATATTTGGAGGTCTATCTGTCCCGCGCCACAATGTATTCAGTTATTTTAGGTTTTGAATAGCAATAGATATTCGTCGTTTAATTTCTTCAATTGGTAATTAATAATACAAGATATTCGACATTTTCCACCACCTCAAATTTTTTCTCGTTAACATATATTTCTTTCTCCATATTAGTTTCATCTACGGTTACAAAAGCGACCCAGATGCATGAAATGGAATATTGCTTGGATAGCAAATCCATTATGTGGAAAGTCCAAATCGAAAGCTCGCTGTGTGGGCTTCATAAAAGGTGGAAAAGTGTCCTAGTGGCACGAAATGGAATATTGCTTGGATAGCAAATACATTGCGTGGAAAGTCCGAATCGAAAGCTCACTGTGTGGATGTCATCAGCAGACTGCATCCTTCTGGTTTCCGGAAGAACAGCCTATGGTGAACGGAAGGCCCAATATACGGAAGTGAGGCTAAGCAGCCATGTGCAGGACGTGACGATTCCTTGGGTGAGCCCAGTACCAGAGCGATATGTGTTGGCTCTGCAAGTATGGAAGCCTCCTTGGATGGCGGGGAATGCCCATGGTCTGCCCCTGCCTTCCCTTGAGGGCTGACCAGGATGCCTTTGGCTGTTTTATATGGGCCAGCTGGGATGGGGGATAACACAACAACAGTGAGAGTAAAACGTCCTAAGAAACCCCCGGGATGGTTAACCCGGTCAACAAATGCCCGCAGAAGTTGGATGTGTCGGCCTAACGACGCAAGAACGCAGCTTTGCTGTAAACAGGCTCAGCGCAATCACATCCGAAAAAAAAAAACTCTGGATGAATGCAGAAGAAGAGGTTTCATCTTTATTCATTATCTTTGCATGGGACTTAAAAGATACAATTAAGCCTCCCAGAGGATTTAGAATGAACTAACTTACACCGTGCTCACATTATATATATATATATAATCTCATCTCATCGTGTTCCTGTTGTGCCTTGCGGTGTCGAGGTGAAGTATAAACAGTGGGAGAGTGCCCGCTTATGGGCTTCATGTATCGATATTCCCATGGACTCTGTTATTTCCTGCGTCCATAGTTTAAGTGGTCGGCCTCTTCCTCTGCTTTGATCTGGTCTGTACATCATTGCTTGTTGTGGTATACTGTTAGTTGGTAACCTACTTGCATGGCCAAACCATTTGACTTGTTGCCTTCTAATAAAATCTAGCGCAGCTATAACCCCCACTTTAGTCCTGATTTCTTCATTTCTGATCTAATCTTTTCTTGATACATAGAGTATTCTTCTCAGGAATCTCATTTCTGTTGTAGTGATTTTTCATTTCTCTTTTTCTGTGTGGCGAATGCCATGGCCTGCCCCGACCCATCTTGCTAAAACGAAATAGAGGATTGTATAATAACATTATATAGCTGTTTGCAGGTACCACAAACCATTTACAGTAAATATAAAAATAAAACATAATACAAACGTAATACTAGTTTAGCTTTTAAGTAGCTTGGTCGAACAGAGACAACCGAGAAAAATGGCCAGGTTAGTGAAGTGCCAAATAGGCTGCGGTCTTCCGGCCTAGTACCTCGTGAGACAGCAAACTCAGCAGGTCAACATTTTGATATCTAAAGCTCAAATGTGGGAAAGCCAATATTGAATATATCATCAGTGGTTGCATTGCACCACAACTGTTTAATATCAAGGCCGGCTGAGGTACATAGGTCGGCAGACTCATAAAACTGGTTTGTTGTGTTACCACCAACGCCATCATTGCCACACTCACCACGAGAAGCAACCATCCAACAAATAACCTAATAACAATATTCTACAAATGCATAGGACTAAACTTATCTGCTAGAGAGCAGCAACGAAACATTTGATGTGTTTTTAAATAACGGCCCAGAGTTGCCAGTAAAAGTTTATAGGGTCTGTGAGAACCCAGTTCAACAAACTTTTGTGCTTAACACTAAAGAGGGAGGAAAGACATTAGTTATATACCAGGCTCTAGTCACAGCGCCATCCTCAAAGACAAATCGTAGTGGACAACCCTGATCAGCATCACAAGAAGCAAAGCAGCAGCTAGTACAGACGATCTTGGGACGAGGAGAGCAGCAGCTAAGTGCCTAGCAAGCCAATTCCTATGCCAACAGACCTACATCGGACCCACGAGCATGTTGGCTCGGAATAATAATAATTGTTGTTTTAAAGAATAGGATAAGAAAAACAAAATCAAGATTATATAAAATAAATCACGTGTGTGCAGTTTGAAATTTCTAACTAACGGCTCTGTTATAAGTTTACTTAAGTGCTATCGAGTGACAGAGCGAAAGATTGTACTGTATCTATATAGTCTAGTCTATCTCCTTGTTGTGAAACAGTGCAAGACTTGGGGGGGGGAGGGGCTTCTTTACTTCCCAGGCACATGTAATGGGATAAATAGGTGTGCAATCTGTATTTAAAGTATTGCTGTCAACCTTACCTTCCTGGTCACTGTTAGAATACTTGATCATTTCTTGGGCCGATAATTCCATACGGCCTAGATTCACGAGCCTTTGGACCTTGTCTTTGGCAGTGAATAGTCTTTCTATTTTTGAAGTCTAATTGTCGCTACTTTGAATGTGAAATCTATCAAATATCTAACGCTACGCTATATTCTGTCATTGTCCAGGTTTGGCATTGGTAACATAGAGTTGGTAGGAAGATTGTGTTATAAAGTGCTTTCTTAGTAGCTATTGATACATGTTTGTTCTTTAGTATTGGTGCCATTTGTCCAATGATTTGGTTTGCCTTATTGTATCTATTTTCATTCTCGTCTTCTGATTTGCTATTTGATGATATTATACTTCCTAGGTACTTGAAACTCTTTCTTGTTTCAATGGATGTTCGGTTAGGTAAATTGTTGTTGTTTCTTCTTCTTTAGTTATAGAAATTACCTGTGTTTTACTTGTGCTAATTTTCATGTTATGATCCCTGCACATTTCGTTTAGACTATTCATGTGGTCTTGTAATTCAGCTTCTGATTTTGCTATTAGTGCTTGGTCGTCCGCAAACAGGAGTTCTCTAATGGTGTAATTTGCAGATGGTTCTTCTTCTTCTGTGTTCTCTTCATGCGGTGTTCTTGCGGTCTCTGTTTGGCTGGGTTCTTTACATATGTTGTCTATATATGTGTGATATATTTTTCACAAACCGTCAACGTAGCTGTGAATATTCCCCGCAAAAAAAAAAAAAAAAAATATTCAAGATCCACCGCAAAAGTCTTGGTTTGTTCCCCGCTTCTAAGACCCTAAATGTACAACGATTCATTGTCGTCGATTCAACCAAAAAACGTAGACGGGAAATTCTAGGATAAAAACCAGCAACGACCATGGTCTCATTCTACTATCACCAACACGTAGTCACTAACTAGAAGAAGACCAACCTCGAATGCAGGAGTTGGTGGCCTCAAATATCTAAGAATTCCAGATTGTCTATAAAGTCTAGAGAGAAAAGGACCAACAAACCAGCAGCTAGTGTATTTGGAAATCCAACCAATTCTAGGACCTAACATCTTGGTGTTGACATGTGGTGATACGAGCCAGACGAAAAGAATGAAGGTAAAAACAATAATGTTTTAGATTAGTTTAGTCTGTGGGCCTGTTTCCCGAGAAGATTTGGTAAGTCAATGTTTTGTAAACACACGTGATTAATCCTTAAGAAATTAATTTAGTAGAGATTAACTATTATATTCAGTTATCATAGTCATGGATAAACTGTACATTTGGATAAACCACAGTGAGTTTCTGTTTCTCCCAGTCAATCAACGTATTTAATGTGTAAGCATTAGACCTACGTTGTACATTTTATTTCTTAAGTAGTTAAATTCAACTAGCAGTGATTTAGAAGTTGGTGAGTAACTTAAGATTTAGGAAGCCAAGAATACTTAGTGCAGTGGTAAGAAAACTATTTTTAATGTGCAAACTCTGGTAAGACAAATTAGTGTAATGTGTAATAGTCAAGTAGTTTTTTACATGAGCACATGAGAAGTCAAGTAGATTTCTATATGTATCATAATTTTGTGTGGTGAGTGAAAGCACCCCTGTGGTGAGTCAGATGTATTTCATTGTCGTTAACATGTGGATTTATCATTTGTGAGACACATAATAATACCTAATCAACCGCCGTGCAAGTTTGGTTATGATGCACGATGAATGAATGGGGATTGGGTATATCACATAAATATATGTAGTTGATGAGAGCATTTGAGGATCCATGTGTAATTTCATTATTGCTAAACATGAGGAATCATCCTTTGTGAATCTCATAAGTATGCCTAATGATCACATAAGTCTATGTCATTGAAGAGAGCATGCCTGTGGTGAGTCATGTGTGATTTCATTATTGTTAAACAGATGGGAATGTATCATTTGTGAACCATATCAGAATGACTAATTGCCCTCCATACAGATATGATTGTGTCTGATGAATAATGGGGGAATGATTGAGATTCCATTGTAATGTCATTGTTGTTGAATCTGTGAATTTATCACGTGTAAAGCACATACATATGCTTAGTTGTCATCCATACAGATATGATTGTGTCTGATGAATGATTGGGGAATGATTGAGATTCAGTTGTGATGCTAATTGTGTTAACATTTAAAGTTAGCTTTGGGAAATCAAATAACTATAATTACTTATCTTACATGCAAGTATGAGAATGATTTCTGATGAATGAGTGAAATGATCATCCATGCACATATGAATATTATGTCTGTTAAATGAAAGAGAATGAGTGAGATGAAGTAACATGCTGAGAAGGAGTATAAGCTGGCAATCAATCTCATGACAGAAGGCAACTTTGATGTGTAATGTCCTGTTTATCAGCAGAGAATATGTTCAGCATAGCCCATACACTACTTAATAAATTAGTGCACTGCGACGAATGACACCACTTGTATTAAGTATCACTCATTGTACCATCATCAGGTTTGGTGCCCTAAGCACGACACAACCCATACACTACTTAATAAATTAGTGCACTGCGACGAATGACACCACTTTGTATTAAGTATCACTCATTGTACCATCATCCGGTTTGGTGCCCTAAGCACGACACAACCCATATTACATATAACGCATACTACAAGCATCTGGTTTTGTGTCTTAAGCAAGACCCCAATTTGTATTACAGATCACTCATGTTACAACATATGGGCTAGTGTCCTGATGATTGTAATGATGATGATGATGATGATGATGATGATGATGATGATGATGATATAATGATAACGATGAGAATGATGAAGATGATTTTAATAACAATGATGATGATGATAATGAGAATGATGATGATGATGATGATGATGATGATGATGATGATGATGATGATGATGATGATGATGATGATGATGATGATGATGATGATAAATGATGTACAAGCATATTACAGACACGGTGAATAGGAGGGAATATACTCGCCTTGAAACTTTTGATTAGAAAAGAATTCACCTGAATACTATACCAGAATGGATACCAAGATGCACTTATATTGTTTATAAGCAACTACTCATTGCAATGGGGAATGATTTAAAATCCCCTTACTGTATGAAACCCTTTTTCTATAATGGAAGAAGATGTAAAGAAAATAACTAGGTACAGAAGAGGATGGGAAAAATAGTTGTCAAATTCCAAATAAATCAAGATAGCACTCAACCTGGAGACCCTGATGACAGGCATAGGTGAAGATGAAACTGCACATCTACTAGTCTAAACCTTGAACACCTTATAATTGAAGATTGGATGGAGAGCAAACAATTATGTTGGTGATAACTAATTGAGAACACCAAGACTATCTTTCGCCTATGTTTATTTTTCTCTAGGAACAAGATTACTTTTATTGATTTCACTTGGTGTGTTCTTAGGAGTTTACGGGATTTCATTCCTAATGTTCATATTGATGATATCATTAGATTTATGATTGATGCTGAAATTTCAGGTAGTGGCTGTAACTATATAGATCCAGACCTGACTTTGGTGATATAAGCAACTTTGCTAAATACTCTGTGAGAAAGTGGGGCAGAAACCTATCCACCTACAAAAGTTCCAATTTCCTTATATGAGAGGTAAAATGTATTTACATAATTTACCTGCCAAAAATGGAAAAAAAAAAACCTAGAGCCAACAAAAATATTCTATAAACCCAATATTATACAAAAAGAACAACACACTGAATCTTAAAATATATATATCACAGTGACTGCTTGGAGCAGGAATCCATATCCCACAAGTCAAGACAAGGGAGGGCAGACATATTTTTCTGTTTCAGATTTACTACCACAGAGGATTTGCAGGAAAATTGCCTGCGAAATTACCTGTAGTCTTAATCCTATGTGAAAAGGGGAGTCACTGCTGAAAATATAATTGTGTGTAAAGATATTGATGAAAATTAACTTCTGTTTTGGTTTCATGTATGTATTTGATGTATTTGAATTGATTGTTTCAAAAACATTACTGTTCATTACTAACTGTATAGTTAATAATTAATGGGGAAAAGGGGGTCATTTCCTCTCGTGAGTGTATTTTTTACTTGTCATAGTCAATTAGTTTAATCAAAACAACCCTAGATAAAAATTAGGTTAACTGAGAGATGAGCGGCCATGAACCACCAAAAGGAGATTTTGGGTATTGAGGGGAAAAACTTGTAAATGTTTTCCTAGAGGTATTCCTTGGTTTTCTGAGACTCTATTTATGGACTCAAGCAACTGAGCCATTAAAGGTTAACATAATTTGACGGGCAGGATCACATTGGGAAAGAGGAACTTAGCATCCTTTCTCTCTTTGGGGTTGAGCCATCAACCATAATCCGACAATATGTTATAGACAAGAGAGGGGACAGGAAAACAAACTTGTCGTACTCAGGATCTTATGGTGAAAGGTTCTGAGTGTCCTCCCGTTGCTCTCACTATGCATTCACTGTTGTATAAGCTTCTGCATAGGTTTGTTAGATGTGTACTCACTCCATATTGTTTAAGGATTTCCCACAACTTGTTTTTATTTAATCTATCAAATGCCTTTTCTAGGTCGATAAATGCTAAGTAGAGTGTTTCATTGAATTCGATTGATTTTTCTATTAGTTGTCTAAGCGCACAACTGGCATTGCGCATCCTTTGTTTTTCCTAAATCCAAGTTGTGCTTCGCTTGGCAGGGGCTTTATGGTAGTTCGTAATCTTTTCTCAAGAAGTCTGCAAAATATTTTCCCAGTATGGAATACCAGCCGTATATTTTGCCTAATCTGAACTCATCGACTGGGGCGACTCTAAGTAAAATCGGGCAAATTTTGAGGTGAGTTTGGAGTGGTGCATAATATGCTAAGAATTAAGGCACCAAGGGCAAAGGGACATGAAATAAAGATATAAAAAAGTGCTTACATATTTACAAATTGATATTGCTTCACATTTTTCAAGGCCCTAAGATCTTGGCTCTAAGTACAAGATATTGCTAGTAAATTAAACGGTATTTATCATCATCATCATCATCATCATCATCATCATCATCATCATCATCATCATCATCATCATCATCATCATCATCATCATCATCATCATCATCATCATCATCATCATCATCATCATCATCATCAACATCATCATCATCATCATCATCATCATGATAATCATCATCATCATCATCATCATCATCATCATCATCATCACCATTATCATCGAGATCAGCATGTCCAATTGTATAAGAGCGCCGGTTCTTCAAATTCATGTGTGCTGGTGTAGAGGTAGTGGGCTCAACTCCTACACTGGTCAGGTGAACTAAAATATTGACATATCGTCCTTGACTTGGGGACGTAAATTACAAGTGCTTGAGAAGTCGGAGTGGGTTAACCTGATAGCGAAGGACACCTATAAGATTTTGAAATTTTCTCTAATCTCGCCAAGAGGTCTTGAAGTTCTAATTCTGCTCTAGCCATAAAATGCGTACCATAATATATTTCCAGACTGTTTGGGGGAATTGTCTTAGAAGGAAAGACGGCGAGGATTGGAACTGGCACTTCACGCCCTATTGACTATTTCTGTTATGGACAGTCTGTATGTACCTGTATGAAGAACCATCGAACCGTTAAACATAATGAATATTTGCAGCGTCTGGACAAGCTCTTCGGCTCATCGGTGCTCTCCTCTTTCACGCCAGATCACAATACCTCACCCTTTGATTCTAACTATTTTGCAATTGTAGAGAAAACTAATTACATTTCTGATTTAGGTCACCTGGGAGATTCTAACAGAACGTCAACAGACGCAAGCGTGAAATATTGTCTTCATTATGATAATGTGTGCAGTGAACCTCCCCTGTAGCGTCAACACTGAACACAGCTCAAATAGAAGAGCGACGGGGTGCCCCATCACAAAGTTCAACCGCGTTTACAATACTGAGACAAGTTTAAATGTCGTTGAGAGCCTTTTATTCTTCTTTCGTTCGCTTGAAATTGATTGTCTATATCTGCAATGTTGTCTCTTCATAAACTTCACCGCCTATTTTACTTCATCTCACTGGTCCGTGCAATTTATCTTCCACTGTTGTTTCTCTAGGCCAGAAGTTTTGTCTAGAAATGTCGTATTCAAGGCAGTCTTGGAGTAGATGATCTACTGTTTGCGGCATCAATCCACGTGTGCACATGGCTGATTCGCCAGTCTGTAATTTTGGATGCATGTGATTGAGTATCCGATAGTGTCGTTGAGAACAAAAATTATAAATCTATTTTTTCCCTTTCCGTGTGCTCTTGTGTCATTTACCCCCATGCATCGCCTTAAGTCCTAATAATTCTGCTAGTTGAGGACATTCTTCTTGGGGTGTCTTGCCATGGGCGATCTTGACTTTCCGATCCTCTCTGTCATATCGTAATTTGTTCAAGTAGACGCTGTAGACATCGTTGTTTGGTGCCCAGCTGGTTAAACTTTCCGCTTGTATCGTGTTCTGTCTTCCTCTGTCTTTCTCATCTAATACTGCCCTCATTTGTAATAAAAACAAAACAAAAAACACTCTCATTTACTGCCTATAGTACCTGGCGGTGTAGGACATGTGAGGGGGGGGGGGGGGGTCTTGAGCCTAAGAAATTAAGGCCGCCTGGCTAGTGCAGTCACCGCGAACTGTGCAGGTTGGGGTTTTCTTCTTGCCCCAGAGAGAAAAAAAAATCCACACCTTAAACTCATTCGCCACGGGATAATATAAGATGAGACTACAACCTGAGCAAATTTATTAAATATCCTTTAAAAACATTATTCACTTTTTTAAAATGTGCCAAAATTGACCGAATATACCAAATTCCCCATCTGAATAAAAAAAAAATTGGAAGGCCCGCCCACAAAATAGTTCCTATGACACATTGAGTGAGATCTTTGTTGGTGTAAGGCGTTTGTTGCACTGGTCTGTGAACTTCAGGAGGAAATAGGAGAACTAATGGATAATTTCAAGTGCCACGATTGTCCTTGAATCGCATAAACACGCGTACATTGCTCAGTTTGACAAATGGTTTCCGTAATGTCTCGTCTTTCGGTGTCAACTTATTTTTCTGCCTTTCATCTCCCAATGCAACATAGGTCTTGAACAAACTCACACCAAGCCCATTGTATACTTGATTAAGATTGGTCGGAGTTTGTGGCTAAAGTCTTCTAAGGGATAAAGTAGTCAGTTGTGTACCAACCCTCTTTAACGCGACATGTTTGATAGGTTCATCATCATCGTATGTCATGTCCATAAGCGTGGGTGGCATTGCTGGCCATCTGGTAGGTTCACCACGGTCTTTGATCCAGTGTGTGTTCTTGTCTATCTCTAATTTCTCGAATCAGGTTACGGTTTGCGTTTGTATTTTAAAGGACTATCGCATTCATGTTTAAGTCTGTATACGGTATTCATTGCACCTTCTTCAGAAACTATACTTCCACAGCGATTAGATGTTTCTCAGCAGTGCTTATTGTCCAAATTTCACAGGGTTTATGTTTTTGCTTCCATTATGGGTCTCGGGAACACACGCGAGTCTTTCCCACATATTTGCATCAAACCCATTCTGTTTGTATTTCTGCTAACTCTGTCAGCGTCATATGATTGTGCATCAGATGATTGTGCATCAGATGATAGTGCATCAGATGATTGCGTATCAGATGACTGTGCATCAGATGATAGTGCATTAGATGATTGTGTATCAGATGACTGTGCATCAGACGCCCAAGGGAGCAATTAAACTAACTGCATTTCTTTTGCAGGACGTTGTGATCAAACCTAGGTTGATTATGAAGTCTATTTTACGTTCAGTAGCTTGCCATTGCGTTTTGAACGAGAAGTCGGCGTTGAAGTCTAACTGGACCGTTTGTGCACCGAATCCACTATACCGCCATCAGCGCATGGGGAGTTTATTCGCGAGCGCGATTAATACCTCGACAACGTCGACCTCTTATTATTACAATTAAAACTCGAGAGTGCAATAATTCCACAGACGCAAGGCACACACATCGTGTACAGAACTGGATCAAAACCCTCGGGAAGGTTAACCCGGACAACAAATGCCCGGAGAAGTCGGATGTGTCGGCCTAACGGCGCAAGAACGCAGCTCTGCTTTAAACAGGCACAACGCAATCACGACCAAAACAAAAACAAAATACTCCGGATGAACGCAGAAGAAGAACTGGATCAAACAGTAGGCAACAAAAGCATGTGGAGTCGTGATAGCTCAGTCGCTAGTTCACTTGCCTGCTGTCCGGTGCTCAAGTGTTCAAATTGCCTTGGACGCGATGTGCTGTTGTTTTAATGCTTTAAAAAATGAGCAGGTCAACCCAGCCTAAAATATGCACCAGGAATTATCCTGGGAAATAAAGACGGACGGCGTAATATTGATCATATCACCCATCAAATGATTATTGATAAGGGCATTCATTCTTCCGGTGTTCTGATGGCGGGGTAGCGAGTTCAACCTGTAAATCGTTAAGTGGGACTAAAATGTTGACTTCTCATCCTTGACTTTGGGGAGTAAATAACAAGTACCCCAGAAGTAGAAGTGGGTTAGCCAAATGGCTACAGTCACTGGTAGTAGGGAAAGCTATCCCAGACGCAAAAATCAGCCCAACGTGTACTACGCAGGAGTTAAAAGTGAGCGAACAGAACCAACAACAATGCTGATACTCTGACCCCATCCCCCTTACAGAATTAATGGTCATCTTCTTCACGTGTAAAGTTAACGCTCATGTAAAACAGAAATATCAGTTCTTGGGGAACCCTTGGAGCCACAGAAATGACATCCGAAATATATTCCCGGGTATTGATTGTCACTCGTGGAAAGATAGACAAGAAGTAGAAATTTGAGGACCCCTAAACAGTTTAACTATTGAAAGATATAGCAGCCTCTCCTAACGCCTCTAAACGAGACAGCGCCGTTCAGAGAGACCACGTGTACTTGATCGCAATGCCAGATGGTCACCCTTTTAAAAGATGTCTTCCTTGGACAGGTCCGTCACCTACCCGAACCCTCAACTACGTACAGAATTCGTCCTCAGCCATTGAAATATCACCCGGGGTTCAGAAATACATATTAACCAGCATTCGTAAACTAACAAACACACAAACACATCGGACTGTTAGGAACATTTACAGAAGGAACATGAATGGTTGGTTCCATTGTGTTATATACAATGCACAGAAATATCACGCACGCGCGCGCGCGCACGCATGCATGCATGCACGTACGCGCACACGTATTGCACGAAGAGTCTAGTATATTACGAACATTTAAAGAAGTTACATGGTTGGTTGGTCGCATTGTGTTATACGTAATACAGACAAATATCGCATACGCGCGCGCGCACACACACACACACACACACACACACATGTCTGCCTGCCTACCTGCCTGCCTGTCTGTCTGTCTGTCTCTCTGTCTGTCTGTCTGTCTAAACTGGTGTGTGCTTGTGTGTGTGTGAGTATTATGTGTGTAGGTGTGCAAATGAAAAGACTACACAAGCAATCCATATATTTATTTAGTTTATGTTATGAAATCAAATACGGGTACAAACACCTACGGACAGAATACGGCGCTGCCTGTGTGCATGTTCTAGTGTTATGTTTAGTACACAGCGATACACCAGAATGCCTATGTTGAGTGTAAACCTGTGAACAACAACCCGCAGCATCAGCCGGGAAACGTACACATCCTCTCGTTATCCCACATGCGAGACGACGAAGATTGAGTGGCGCATCCTCACTTGCGACCTTGAGGAACGCCGAGTTTCAAGAAAACACAGAAAGATAATTTATAAATAGACAGGGGCGCATAGCACAGGCCCGGCGATGACGACTTTTGATGTTGGTCATGTCGACAATGTCGTTACTGCTTCCGTCTGTCTGTCCTCATACAACAGCAACCAACGCGCCGACGTCGCCGACCCCCAGGGAGAGAAGAATTAAATGGCGAAATTGTCGGTCTAGAATGAAGCGGGCCTCAAAGAGCAGAACTGAGAGTTGATATCAGCACCATCCATCACAACCTCGCGCGCTTGCAGCTATTATATCGCATTGTTTGCCATCCCCCGCCGGTTCCAGAAGTTAGCGCGATGGAGAAAATGTAGCCCTCGAGCCAGCCTCAGAACCAACACTATTAACTTTTAAGAAAAACTCGTTTAGAAGATTAGGTGCAAGTAAGGGGCTCTTAATTGAACGCAGATAGCAACAAGTTTGGAGGTAATCAATACAATTTCTCCTTGTTGGGCTTCACAGACATTAGAAAATGGAATTCAGAAATAAAGCCGTGAAAAGGGTATGAGAGTGTATAGTATAATTAAAAAATTAGTTGCATATCCTTGCAGACGTCGCAGTCAGCGCCAACATGTGTTGGCCAGTGTTTACGTTCAGTAGTTGGCTTAGAGCTTGCAGGAGCGATTCGTGAGCCCGCTTACATGCGTTCGAAACTACTGAATGTAAACTTACCAAGACATCATCAACAACAGGAGTAAAATCCTGGTGTTGACGCCGATGTCCTGTAAATAGGATATGCAAAAAAAAAAAAAAAGGAAGTTTGCCATTGCATTCTGAACGACTGTATGGATTTTTTTTCTCATATCCTTTACAGGACATCGCTGTCAACATCAGCATCTTTCAGCTGATTGTTGATTTCTTGGCAAGATTACGCTCATTAGTTTGCCATTGCTTTCTGAGCGACCAGCTCACATACCCCGTAAGTTACCAACGCGGCGGAACAGCTACCGATTCTCGCGCAAGTTACGTTCCTCACGTGGATATACGGGATTACGTATAGGCCAGGGAGACCGGCCCCGTATAGATTAGACATTAGTAATAATGTTGTAGGGGAAACGAACGTTTTGACTGTCCATTTTTTTCATCATAATGGAAGGCAGCAATCACAAAATAAGTCACAATATACGTGTAAGTAACGGACCGTTTTACAGGCATTGGAATGTAGTGGTTTATGGTGTTAGCCTCATATTTTATATAAACCAATAGGCAATCATTTGGCGATATGGTCAACATCACCACGGTTGCCTTTTTATCAGAGGCCGTTTCCTGATACTCATTTTAAGGCTGGGTTGACATGAGAGACGTTTAAAAACTTATCTGGAATCAAATGCACAAAATACTCTACGAGAGGATATGGGCGGCTCTCAATGGGATAGCTAAAGACTTGGAGTGATTTCCTTCAGGGCCGCCTATACCTCAATGGGGAATAACGGGCTAAAGAGAAAGAAGACACTATGCCTAATACGTCTCTAGGCGCATAAAACGGTCCTTTACTTTATACTTGACTTTTCACAAACTCAAGGCATGGAAAAGGGCCCTTAAGATAGCCAGGTGTGACGCACTACCCTAGGAAGAAGAATAAAGAAGAAGAGGAGGACACTAACTGCAGCTCTCCGTATTGTGAGCCGGGGGTCTAGTCTTCTATGACACAGCCGTAAAGAGAACGCCCTGTTAGGGCAACCGTGGCTGAGAGGTTACGGAGTAGGCATCAGACTCGGAAGGTGCCGAGTTCGCTCTCAGCATAGGGCTGGTAAATTCCACAAGATCCACTGATATCTAATGATATCACAGGTGGTCGCATTGGGTAGTGAGGTCGGATGCATAGCCGTCCAACAGAAAATGACGTGTCTAAATTGTGCACGTAAAAAATAAATAGTAGTAGTAGTAGTAGTAGTAGTAGTAGTAGTAGTAGTAGTAGTAGTAGTAGTAGTAGTAGAAGAAGAAGAAGAAGAAGAAGAAGAAGAAGACCGTCCACTTTGTTCGTTGACACGTTAAACTTTCCTGGGCAGCAGGTCATCGTTACAAGTTGCCAGTATATGCCTCGGTTCTGACAACATTAGAGCCAAGCAGAAAAGAATTATAAATCCTATCAACAACAGAATATTCACAGAACGTGTCAAAGAAAGGCAAAATACGACACAAGGTCGCGACAAAGTCAGATGTATCGTTCGAAAGGAAACATGTCAGAAGTTCTGTACACGAGTACAATGCAGTAAATCTCCTTCTCGAGGACAAACGACCAAGCAGAAGAAGAAGAGAGAAAGACAGGGAAAGGGTGCGCATATTGATTAACTGACCCCATGTGTAACGTCTTTTGAACGACACATATATCCTGAGAATATCTGTGCGCCAGATCATACAGAATAGATGTGTTTCTAGCCCATTACTGAGTGTTCTCTAAGTCAGCGGTCTGCTAAAGGGAGACCGTATCATATTTTAAGGAGCGCACAGTACAGGGATTTGGTGACAGTTTTGGAAGGGGTCGCGGTGAGGATGCAGAGAATGCATCTCTCTCTCTTTCTCTCTCTCTCTCTCTCTCTCTCTCTCTCTCTCTCTCTCTCTCTATATATATATATATATATATATATATATATATATATATATATATATATATATATATGTAAGGAGGCTAAAGAAACATGGCTTGAGAAAAATTGCAGAGAAATTGAAAAACAACACAACAGTAAAAATGCGAAACTAATGCACAAAAGAATTCAGGAGATTACTAATCAAAGAACACGTACATCAGCAGGCTGCCTAAAGACAAAAGATGGAAGAGTCATAATAGAAAAAGATCAGATTTTACATGTATGGTCAGATTACGTGAAAAACCTTTATGACGATAGCAGAGACGAACAATATATTGTTCAAAATAACAATGAAGGGCCAGCAATTTTGAAGATGGAGGTTCAGAATGCTCTTAATCATATGAAATCTGGCAAAACCCCCGGTCCAGACAGCGTCACAACAGAAATGATTAATGCTTTAGAAGAATATGGAATAGATAAAGTTACCAGTCTGCTTAATACAATATATGATACTGGAAACATACCTCATGAGTTATGTAATTCTGTATTTATTGCAATCCCAAAGAAATCAGGAGCCTTGGAATGTGATCAACATCGAACAATTAGTATAATGAGTCACATCACGAAGATTTTGCTAAGAATTATCACGCAAAGAGTTAGGAGGAAAATACAACCTGAAATAGGAGAAGAACAATGTGGGTTTGTAGTAGGCAAGGGTACAGTAAATGCTGTGTATATACTGAGAACCGTAATCGAACGTTCTATAGAAGTAAACAAAGATCTACACCTTTGCTTCATTGACTACACAAAGGCTTTTGATAAAGTGAGACATGTCAACATGATAAGGATGCTTGAAGATCTACAAATTGATGGGAAAGACCTTAGACTTGTAAAAAACATATATTGGAAACAACAAGCTGCCATAAGAGTTGATAATGAAGTAAGCCAATATCAGCCTATTAAGAGAGGTGTGAGACAGGGATGTGTAATGTCTCCAGATCTGTTTTCCCTGTACAGTGAAAATATTTTCAGAAATATTGAAAATATGGAAGGAATCAACATTGGGGGACGATGCATCAATAACATTAGATATGCAGATGATACAGTCTTGATTGCAGACAATGAACAGGACCTGCAACATTTAGTAGATGCGGTTGTTACACACAGTGAACAACAAGGGTTAGCATTAAATTGTAAAAAGACACAGATTATGGTCGTCACTAAGAAGAACGAAATACCACAGTGTAATATACAAGTAAATGGGAATATTCTTCAACAAGTGAATAGGTACAATTACCTCGGAACAGTAATAACATCTGATGGGAGATGCCTTGAAGAGATTAGAACAAGAATCGCCATGGCAAAAGTAGCCTTTAGCAAGATGAAAAACATACTGACCAATAAAAAGATGTCAATTGAAACGAGAAAAAGAGTGTTGAGATGCTACATAGAACCTGTACTTTTATATGGATGTGAAGCTTGGACAATGAGCAGCCAGGCTGAGAAACATCTGATGGCTGTAGAAATGTGGTTTCTGAGGAAAATGCAAAGAATACCATGGACAGCCAGAAAGACCAATGAACAAGTCCTTCAAGAAACAAATGAAGATCGTAAACTGATCAGAGACATTAGACGTAGACAGTCACAATTTTTTGGGCATGTTATGAGAAGAAATGATTTGGAGAACTTGGTGACAACTGGTAAGATCGAGGGGAACAGACCAAGGGGAAGACCTAGAAACAAGTATCTGGATGGCTTGGCCTTGTGGCATGGTCGAGACAAAAACACGGAACTGATCCACGACTCTGTTGATCGAGTGAGATGGCAGAACATGACCGCCCACGCTTACCGGCATGGCACATGATGGATGGATGGATATATATATATATATATATATATATATATATATATATATATATATATATATATATGTGTGTGTGTGTGTGTGTGTGTGTGTGTGTGTGTGTGCGCGCGTGTGCGCGCGTCTGTCTGTCTGTCTTTGTAGGTAAGTAGGTTGGTATGTATGGATGGATTTATAGATGGATGGATGGATGTATAAATACGTGTCTCTCTGTACGCAAGTATGAAAGTTGATAATAAAATATCGCACTTCCGACGTACGCCATTGTGTTAGAACAGTGGACACCTAGGGGTCAAGACGTGCCAAGTCGGACAGGAGGCAGAGATCAATACGTTTGGAATCCACTTTGACACTGACACACCTGGTCTACTCTACCTGGTAATTTGGAAAGGCCGGGTGTGTACACCCTGTGCCCTTCAGGGTGTGATTGATGTCTCCATGACAGCTTCTTGCTCATATGTATTCTGCTGATAATGACAGGCTGTGCTTTGCCCGTGGATCACTGTCATTTATGTGGAAGTTTATACGGAAGCTGGTCGCGGGTCCAGTCTAATAACTTTACTAACTTTTGACGTCCAATGTGACATACATTCTTCGCCCTTTCACGTTGCCATTGCACATTTCACGCTGTTATTGCACGTTTCACATTGTTAATTTACATTTCACACTGCTAGTTGCACATTTCTCAATATTTTGCACATTTTATAATGTTTTTGTAAATTTCGCATTGTTATTGCACATTTCATATTATTATTATTATTATTATTGCATATTTTATTCTCTTATTGCATATTTCACATTGTTATTGCATATTTCACATTGTGTTTGCACATATTATATTGTTAGTGCAGACATTAAGTTGTTAATGACATATCACATTGTTAATGCACATATCACATTGTTATTGTACATATCATATTGTTATTGCACATATCACATTGTTAATGCACATTTCACATTGTTATGAATATTTCATATTGTTAATGCACATTTCATATTGTTATTGAATATTTCACATTGTTAATGCACATTTCACATTGTTATTGAATATTTCACATTGTTATTGAATATTTCACATTGTTAATGCACATTTCACATTGTTATTGAATATTTCACATTGTTAATGCACATTTCACATTGTTATTGGACATTTCACGTTGTTATTGAGTATTTCACACTATTATTGCACCTATAGCATCGTTATCGCACATGTCATCATGTAGCACATCCTTTGAAGAGTATCAGGGTCCACAGAACAGATTCTCCATCCTGTGCTAGTTACCATTCCTCTTGCATGTTCATGCTCAAGCCGTGGTCAGTGTCCCGTGCTCACCCTATTGTCGGTCGACCCTGCCTCATCTTCTATGCACCACGCCTCCCACCACTGTTCTTTTCTAGCCACCGTTCAACATGGCCAACGTATTTCAGTTTCCGACACATGTTATTCCAGTACAACATTTCTACAAGTCACCTCTAGTGGTTTGTATCTTGCGTGTAGCTGAATTTTCAGCTGTCAAGCACGCAGTCGAACTCTCACTTGTCAAGCATATAGCCGAATTTTTAGCTGTCAAGTATGTAGTCAAAGATGTAGCCGAATTTTCAGTTGTCAAGCATGTAGTCGAACATTCACCTTCTTCTTCTTCTGCGTTCATCCGGAGTTTTTATTTTTTTCGGACGCGATTGCGTTGTGCCTGTTTACAGCAGAGCTGCGTTCTTGCGCTGTTAGGCGACACATCCGACTTCTGCGGGCATTTGTTGACCGGGTTAACCTTCCCGGGGTTTCTTAGGACGTTTGACTCTCACTGTTGTGGTGTTATGCCCCATCCCAGCTGGCCCATATAGAACAGCCAAAGACATACTGGTCAGCCCTCAAGGGAAGACAGGGGCAGACCATGTTCTGCATATATAGGGCACTCCTGCAGCAAATGTTTAGCTGTCATTTTACCAGTTCCACAATTACATTTATCGGTATCTCCTATCTTTAGTTTATTGAACAAGTGGTATTTTAGACTGTTATGTCCTGTGCGGAGTCTGAAGATTGCTACTTGTTCTCTTCGGTCGAGTTTGTAATATGCATCATCCTTCTGGTGGCCTGGATGCTCTGATTCCCATTTGGTACTATAAGTGCTTTTTATAAACCTCATTGCCTCATTGTAGGTTATGTCTATGTCAGGCTGTGGTAATCGTCCACCCTCTTTTGCTAGTCTGTCAGCCTCTTCATTTCCAGGTAAGTAGTTATATATGTTGCTTATCCCCCCCAAGGAGAAGGTGCGCACCTATTTTACTAAGAATAAAGAAGGAGGTGCCGGTAGGTGCTGTCGTTTTTAGTAAGCGCAAAGAAGGAGGTGCGGGACATAACTCAGGAGTAAATAATCGGCTGTTTTTGTGATAATACCTCCCCTTTTTTGAGACTTTTATTTCTTTTAAGAATTAAAATTTAATTATTCCTGTTATCGTAGGTTGTAGTGGGCGGGTCTTCGTGTTATTTGTTGTTAAGGTGTGGTTGAGTGGCCGAGTAGTTAAATATCTGCATCGAAACACTATCATCATATCATTTTAGAGCTTCAAATGAAATCCTTACAAAGGTCAAGATGGCTAGTAGTATTGATTTTAATGGGTATGGCTTAGCGAAAGTCGGTGTTAAGGAGTGGGTAGCAGTTACTAGTGAGCCGTAGAGGGTCGTAGTGGTTTAAACAATATCATCATACAGATTAAAAATGAAAACCTTAAAAAAGTAAAGATGACCGGTATTATTGCATTTAGTGGGTATGACTTTGTGATATTCATTGTTAAGGGGTGGGGTGAGTGGATGAGTAACTAGATAAACGCTTCCGAACACTATCATCGGGTTCGAACCCCAGTGGGGAGGTCTAGTGGTAGAAGAAATATTTATGTTTTTGTTACTTAGTTGTGATGGAGAGCTCTGGTGTTATTAACCCGGCTATGTTTAAGGGTACCCCAGACACTGTGGAAGTGACAGGTTCGAATCTCGGTACTTTGTCGTTGGTAAAATTGCCAGTCATCAACATGTGGGTGTCTAGTTGATTATAGGGGTTAGTGCCGCTTTGTCCGGCCGTGTCGCCGCAGCCACAAGTCCCACCGCTGATGAAAAAACACAGGCATCAAATTTCACCCTTGTACCTATGCGTCACAAAATATAACATAACTATCAGAATATGATATAATCTTAACCTCAACAGGTGTTGCCAAAAATCAATACTCATTTTCATAACGGCTAATCCAGGGGCTTATCGTCGTCGTAATGACAAAGATGGGGTATTGATATTACTAATATCTTCATGGCTGCAAATAGTTCGCGATATTAATAAAGGTTCATATAAAGGCTGGAAGGGGATTAAAGGATTAACACCTATTGTCGGAATATCCACAGAAATCAAAAGCACTACTCAATCGATTTTTCTCATATGTGGCGGTTGGGGATTATGGGTTAGGTGTATGTGTCCTTATTCAGTTAAAACAGGTGGTATGAGTAGGAGATATCACAAACAGTATCAGCATATGCCACTCTGATCTTAAATATCAGTAGTTCGTTATTCTTGTGACATTGAAAACGATTGGGGTTTGAAAAAGGATGGTGTACTATGTGATACAGGTCACCCCTGTCAGCGCATCGTAGCTGTGTTGTGAATTGTTGCCTATTACATCCGGGTGTGAAAATAATCAAACATATTTCATATCAGATCAATAGGCATGCCTCTATATAGCTGCACTGCGAACTTGGTTAGAGTCTACTTTAGGAAGTATCGTGTATCTGTGTATGCGCACTTACCACTTCTTATAGATGTGTGTAGTATTATTGGAGAGCAGCCGTTATGTATACATTATCAGAGTATGTTGCCTTACAGGGCTGGTGTAGTGTCTTTGTGTCTGCTATGCTGCATGTATTGTTCTGTTGCCTTGTATTATTTGGAGGGAGTTTCATGTGGTTGTCAAGTTAATTTTTCCCCACTCAGAATCCACATCCCCAGTGTCATTAGATGGTTTTTAACTTGTCTGCCTATTGTCCTCGCTTCACATTCATACAATAGTATAGGTTCTATGTAGTACTTGAACACTCTTTTTCTCCTTGTAATTGACACCTTTATATTAGTCATTGTGTTTTCCACCTTACCAAAGACTACCTTCAACATATCGAAGCTTGGTCTATCCTCTTAAAGACAACTACTTCTTTTAGTCAATGTGCTACATTTTTCCCGTGTCAAGCTTCATGTCTCTGATCGTCTGTATTAGTGTGTTAAAAGTAAACCAACATCACACAAGACAGTCATACACTACCACAATGTATACAAAAAGAAGCAATACACATAATCACAGTATATAAATATAGTACTAAATAGAAAGTAGTTGAAAGAATTCAAGTACATTATTACAAGGTAAATTAAATACAGTGATATGTATAAAATATCACACACCCGTGTTACATTAGCAAATAAGTACAAAGCACAAGGGTATGAAATACGTTGGTGTATTAGTTACATACAAATGAACCATACAACATACCGGCAAGTCCGCTACGGGACATAATTCGTGTGAAGTTATGTCTGTAACCAACAGAAATGTGTGTGTGGTAATAACTACGATGTCTGTCTTTCATCATGTATCTGACCTGTTTGCATACCACTACATTCCTTCGTTCACTTGTTGTATACTACCAATCAGGGTAATTATCTTAGAATTGACCCACATTTTATGTTAGACAAGCATTGATTGGCTGTTCACTTGTGGTCTACAACCAATCAGGGTAATTGTATTAGAATTGACCCACATTTTATGTTAGACAAGCATTGATTGGCTGGCAACTATAAGGTGGGCGGGGCTTACTGTATGTAATATATATCCAACTCACTACCTCTCACTCTCTTTGTGATGTACACAAGAACGACGAAAGATTGGATCTTCAGTTTTGTGATTATTCAATGACTATTTGCCTTCAAGATTAGAAAGTTTGCCATTTACCGTTTTGTCTCAGTATCCACGGACTATCAGCCATATACGGACCTACAGCTTTTGGGGCTCTTTCTTCCAATTTTTGGACATTCACAACTGCCTTGTAAGAATTATCAGCCAGATTCTTACCCTGACGCACCCGAAGTGTAAGCAACCTCGTTATTCTGCCATAGTTTACAACGTCATCTGCAAAGAAGTCATCGGCGTTTGAAACAAAGACGAGGAAAAAAGTGTTCGGGATTGAAACAGTTTACTAGACTAGTGAATAATACATCTTGTTGTTTGAGTATTTGACTTACCTATCTAGCCAACATCGTGTTATCGACCTTTGGTGAAAGATAGAAACTAAATATATTCAACGCTATATTCATCGGTTCGCTGTGAACGTGTGTCAAGTCGACAGTTGCTTGTCTCCGTATCAAGTCGCTAGTGAACATGCCTAAAAATACAAAGATGTCAACTAGGCAATCATCTGAGAACCACTTATGTGCAACTTGTGGGAAAGGTTTCACTGAAAGGCGCAGTCTGCTTCGCCATACTCGGACCAGTCACAGTACCAAGGAGCAAGTGTATTCGTGTCACACTTGTGGTCATAAGTTTAACAGAAAAGACAATCTACAACGTCACATTACAAAGGAACACACTACACCAGAAGTATCACCCAGTGTAATACCAACAGACGCTTCAACACCCGCTTCAGCAACACTACGTAAAAGACATGTGGCTACTAATAGTGATGTGGCAGTCAGCGAGAAGAAGACTAAACAAGACGAAAACTCCCAGCCAGTCAGTGACACACAACCCAAGGATGAAGCGGCGTCTTTACACACTCTTCCAGATGATATTAGACAAGTATACACCGACAACTGGAGTAGTATCAAAACACATCACAAGATAAACAAATATATGTCTGTCTATACATTTTATATTAGCCCACACACAATCCACCCTAAAGACTGGGCATCTACCTTGAACATGATCTTTACCATTCAAAAGAGCATATTCAAAATCAACTTTAGTTATCATATAGTCCTTAGGCACAGCGAAACAGACGCTCTTCGATTGTTTCACGCATCATCAAATAATGCTTCTGTCTTAGAACTTCCACAACTAATCAAAAATAGACAAGATTTTGACGATTTTATCAAAATAGTACACGAACATGACGTTCTTACTTACGCTATGCAACAACGTCCAAATACCAAATACACTACAGAGACGATTCCAGCTATATGTTTTTATGTCTATCATATCCCAGAATTCCGGCTTGTTTAATAAATAACGTCCCTTTTATGACCCACGTTAGGCACCACTGTGCATGATCAAACTAGATATAACATTCCATATTTAACCATCCGTTTTGTATACTGTTCCTTTTTGTGTGTGTGTAAACTTTGCTGGAAATACTGTAAAATAAACAGTTTTATGTATTATAAGTGCGTTCACTTGTTGGTTTTTAGTGTTGACGGTACATATGAGTGTCATGTGGTGAGCGGGTGTTACATGTTGATGGCCAAGTCAAGAAATATCTCAGCCATTCTTATAAAAATTAGGAAAATATGTTAACCTAATGAGAAAAATATTGCCCAAGTAAAGAAAACATTTACACAAAACTTATAAAACTTAGGAAAATGTGTTAACCTAATGGGAAAAATATTGACCAAGTGAAGAAAAAATTTACACAAAACTTATAAAACTTAGGAAAATGTGTTTTACCTAATGAGAAAAATATTGCCCAAGTGAAGAAACAATTTACAAAAAACTTATAAAACTTAGGAAAATGTGTTAACCTAATGAGAAAAATATTGCCCAAGTGAAGAAAAAATTTACACAAAACTTATAAAACTTAGGAAAATTTGATAACTAAATGTGAAAAAATATTTCCCAAGTGAAGAAAAATTTACACAAAACGTATAAAACTTAGGTAAATGTGTTAACCTAATGAGAAAAATATTGTCCAAGTAAAGACATGTTTCAACTAGTCTTATAAATATGTCGCCCAAACTTATGAACATTAGGAATATGTGTTATCCAAAATGGAAAAATATTGACCAAGTGAAAAAATATCTCAACCATACTTATGAAAAGGAGAAAAATGTGTTAACCTAACGGGAAAAACATTGGCGAAGTGAAGAAATATCTCAGCCATTCTTATAAAAATTAGGAAAATGTGTTAACCTAACGAGAAAAATATTGCCCAAGTGAAGAAAAAATTTACACAAAACTTATAAAACTTAGGAAAATTTGATAACTAAATGTGAAAAAAGATTTCCCAAGTGAAGAAAAATTTACACAAAACGTATAAAACTTAGGTAAATGTGTTAACCTAATGAGAAAAATATTGTCCAAGTAAAGACATGTTTCAACTAGTCTTATAAATATGTCGCCCAAACTTATGAACATTAGGAATATGTGTTATCCAAAAGGGAAAAATATTGACCAAGTGAAAAAATATCTCAACCATACTTATGAAAAGGAGAAAAATGTGTTAACCTAACGGGAAAAACATTGGCGAAGTGAAGAAATATCTCAGCCATTCTTATAAAAATTAGGAAAATGTGTTAACCTAATGAGAAAAATATTGCCCAAGTAAAGAAAACATTTACACAAAACTTATAAAACTTAGGAAAATGTGTTAACCTAATGGGAAAAATATTGACCAAGTGATGAAAAAATTTACACAAAACTTATAAAACTTAGGAAAATGTGTTTTACCTAATGAGAAAAATATTGCCCAAGTGAAGAAACAATTTACACAAAACTTATAAACCTTAGGAAAGTGTGTTAACCTAAGGAGAAAAATATTGATCAAGTAAAGACAAATTTACACCAAACTTATGAAAAGTAGGAAAATTTGTTAACCAAAGGGGAAAAAATATGGGCTAAACTATGAAATATGTTGACCCAAGTAAGAAGATATGTTAGCCAAAGGGGGGAAAATGTTGGCCAAAACATGAAACATCTTAACCAAACTTATAAATATCTCGTGTAAACTTTTAAATAAGTAGAAAAAAAAATATTGCTTCTGTAGTTATGTCAAAAGTATCTTGAACTTTTAGCTGAACAGACATTTCACAAGACACAATCATCAACGACAGCACTTTCCCGTTTTTACATTACCGAAAGCTTCAACTTACCATTCCAACGTATCTGCTAAAGAAACACTTATACATAATAATCAACCATCTCTTCACACTCTTTGTTCTTTCTTTCTAACACAAAGTGTCTCTGTCTTTCATAGATAACTTCACAACTTTTCCATGTCACATCACCAAGATACTCCAAACCGCCATTGTACACGAGCTCCAATGAATCAGTCATAACATTTATGGCAATGCAATCTGTGGCTCCACCTAGGATAGTTTCGATATCAGCTAAGTAGTCATCAGCAAGGAGCCATTACCCATGGCTGACATCTTCAACTTTCTATACCACAATGTCTTCTACATTAACCTTCCATTGTTCCATCTTTCAACAATACAAAGGGTGGTCTTCTCGAAGTTTAGCTAACATAACATTTCGTACTTTGTCCATCGCTTTCACACTTTGTCATTTCACAGATGCAATAGTGACAAGTCTGCAACCAACACTGTCTGTTATGAAATCAACCTTTCTTAAAACCACGTCTGCCTTAATGAACCCTTGAATACCCTCTACCACATCTTCTAACCGACTTTCAACGTTTCATACCAAATAATATTAACACTATCTTTTATTACAGAGCAGCCGATTTTCTGCTGACTAGGCAGATTTTCCAACCCAATGGAGATAAATCATGTGTCCCCCCTAACATACTAGGCGCTATTCTAGACAACGAATATGGTCATCAACCATCACCCCTAAGAAGAACTTGAAAACAACACAAGAGATTGTGTTCCTGAGACGAAAGCCTTGGACTACCAGAGTACCTAACGCTGATCCCCTAAAAGAACCTAAGAAACATAGAGCATTATATACATCAAATACATCAAACACAACAAACTATTTCTTACTAACCCTAACTATACATCAAACACAACAAACTCTTTCTTAAGAGATATGGATGCAAACCAGTGTCAGAAATGGAAAATTTTTAATTTGTGTGATTAAATTTTAATTAACATTTAAAACTAATAAATCACAATTTTATTGCGCAAGAGGTAAGATCGATATACGTCCTATACCTAACTTATACCTATACTTAGGCTATATCTGTATATTAAGTGTTTTCAAGTTCTTCTTAGGGGTGATGGTTGATGACCATATTCGTTGTCTAGAATAGCGCCTAGTATGTTAGGGGGGACACATGATTTATCTCCATTGGGTTGGAAAATCTGCCTAGTCAGCAGAAAATCGGCTGCTCTGTAATAAAAGATAGTGTTAATATTATTTGGTATGAAACGTTGAAAGTCGGTTAGAAGATGTGGTAGAGGGTATTCAAGGGTTCATTAAGGCAGACGTGGTTTTAAGAAAGGTTGATTTCATAACAGACAGTGTTGGTTGCAGACTTGTCACTATTGCATCTGTGAAATGACAAAGTGTGAAAGCGATGGACAAAGTACGAAATGTTATGTTAGCTAAACTTCGAGAAGACCACCCTTTGTATTGTTGAAAGATGGAACAATGGAAGGTTAATGTAGAAGACATTGTGGTATAGAAAGTTGAAGATGTCAGCCATGGGTAATGGCTCCTTGCTGATGACTACTTAGCTGATATCGAAACTATCCTAGGTGGAGCCACAGATTGCATTGCCATAAATGTTATGACTGATTCATTGGAGCTCGTGTACAATGGCGGTTTGGAGTATCTTGGTGATGTGACATGGAAAAGTTGTGAAGTTATCTATGAAAGACAGAGACACTTTGTGTTAGAAAGAAAGAACAAAGAGTGTGAAGAGATGGTTGATTATTATGTATAAGTGTTTCTTTAGCAGATACGTTGGAATGGTAAGTTGAAGCTTTCGGTAATGTAAAAACGGGAAAGTGCTGTCGTTGATGATTGTGTCTTGTGAAATGTCTGTTCAGCTAAAAGTTCAAGATACTTTTGACATAACTACAGAAGCAATATTTTTTTTTCTACTTATTTAAAAGTTTACACGAGATATTTATAAGTTTGGTTAAGATGTTTCATGTTTTGGCCAACATTTTCCCCCCTTTGGCTAACATATCTTCTTACTTGGGTCAACATATTTCATAGTTTAGCCCATATTTTTTCCCCTTTGGTTAACAAATTTTCCTACTTTTCATAAGTTTGGTGTAAATTTGTCTTTACTTGATCAATATTTTTCTCCTTAGGTTAACACACTTTCCTAAGGTTTATAAGTTTTGTGTAAATTGTTTCTTCACTTGGGCAATATTTTTCTCATTAGGTAAAACACATTTTCCTAAGTTTTATAAGTTTTGTGTAAATTTTTTCATCACTTGGTCAATATTTTTCCCATTAGGTTAACACATTTTCCTAAGTTTTATAAGTTTTGTGTAAATGTTTTCTTTACTTGGGCAATATTTTTCTCATTAGGTTAACACATTTTCCTAATTTTTATAAGAATGGCTGAGATATTTCTTCACTTCGCCAATGTTTTTCCCGTTAGGTTAACACATTTTTCTCCTTTTCATAAGTATGGTTGAGATATTTTTTCACTTGGTCAATATTTTTCCCTTTTGGATAACACATATTCCTAATGTTCATAAGTTTGGGCGACATATTTATAAGACTATTTTAAACATGTCTTTACTTGGACAATATTTTTCTCATTAGGTTAACACATTTACCTAAGTTTTATACGTTTTGTGTAAATTTTTCTTCACTTGGGAAATCTTTTTTCACATTTAGTTATCAAATTTTCCTAAGTTTTATAAGTTTTGTGTAAATTTTTTCTTCACTTGGGCAATATTTTTCTCGTTAGGTTAACACATTTTCCTAATTTTTATAAGAATGGCTGAGATATTTCTTCACTTCGCCAATGTTTTTCCCGTTAGGTTAACACATTTTTCTCCTTTTCATAAGTATGGTTGAGATATTTTTTCACTTGGTCAATATTTTTCCATTTTGGATAACACATATTCCTAATGTTCATAAGTTTGGGCGACATATTTATAAGACTAGTTGAAACATGTCTTTACTTGGACAATATTTTTCTCATTAGGTTAACACATTTACCTAAGTTTTATACGTTTTGTGTAAATTTTTCTTCACTTGGGAAATATTTTTTCACATTTAGTTATCAAATTTTCCTAAGTTTTATAAGTTTTGTGTAAATTTTTTCTTCACTTGGGCAATATTTTTCTCATTAGGTTAACACATTTTCCTAAGTTTTATAAGTTTTTTGTAAATTGTTTCTTCACTTGGGCAATATTTTTCTCATTAGGTAAAACACATTTTCCTAAGTTTTATAAGTTTTGTGTAAATTTTTTCTTCACTTGGTCAATATTTTTCCCATTAGGTTAACACATTTTCCTAAGTTTTATAAGTTTTGTGTAAATGTTTTCTTTACTTGGGCAATATTTTTCTCATTAGGTTAACATATTTTCCTAATTTTTATAAGAATGGCTGAGATATTTCTTGACTTGGCCATCAACATGTAACACCCGCTCACCACATGACACTCATATGTACCGTCAACACTAAAAACCAACAAGTGAACGCACTTATAATACATAAAACTGTTTATTTTACAGTATTTCCAGCAAAGTTTACACACACACAAAAAGGAACAGTATACAAAACGGATGGTTAAATATGGAATGTTATATCTAGTTTGATCATGCACAGTGGTGCCTAACGTGGGTCATAAAAGGGACGTTATTTATTAAACAAGCCGGAATTCTGGGATATGATAGACATAAAAACATATAGCTGGAATCGTCTCTGTAGTGTATTTGGTATTTGGACGTTGTTACATAGCGTAAGTAAGAACGTCATGTTCGTGTACTATTTTGATAAAATCGTCAAAATCTTGTCTATTTTTGATTAGTTGTGGAAGTTCTAAGACAGAAGCATTATTTGATGATGCGTGAAACAATCGAAGAGCGTCTGTTTCGCTGTGCCTAAGGACTATATGATAACTAAAGTTGATTTTGAATATGCTCTTTTGAATGGTAAAGATCATGTTCAAGGTAGATGCCCAGTCTTTAGGGTGGATTGTGTGTGGGCTAATATAAAATGTATAGACAGACATATATTTGTTTATCTTGTGATGTGTTTTGATACTACTCCAGTTGTCGGTGTATACTTGTCTAATATCATCTGGAAGAGTGTGTAAAGACGCCGCTTCATCCTTGGGTTGTGTGTCACTGACTGGCTGGGAGTTTTCGTCTTGTTTAGTCTTCTTCTCGCTGACTGCCACATCACTATTAGTAGCCACATGTCTTTTACGTAGTGTTGCTGAAGCGGGTGTTGAAGCGTCTGTTGGTATTACACTGGGTGATACTTCTGGTGTAGTGTGTTCCTTTGTAATGTGACGTTGTAGATTGTCTTTTCTGTTAAACTTATGACCACAAGTGTGACACGAATACACTTGCTCCTTGGTACTGTGACTGGTCCGAGTATGGCGAAGCAGACTGCGCCTTTCAGTGAAACCTTTCCCACAAGTTGCACATAAGTGGTTCTCAGATGATTGCCTAGTTGACATCTTTGTATTTTTAGGCATGTTCACTAGCGACTTGATACGGAGACAAGCAACTGTCGACTTGACACACGTTCACAGCGAACCGATGAATATAGCGTTGAATATATTTAGTTTCTATCTTTCACCAAAGGTCGATAACACGATGTTGGCTAGATAGGTAAGTCAAATACTCAAACAACAAGATGTATTATTCACTAGTCTAGTAAACTGTTTCAATCCCGAACACTTTTTTCCTCGTCTTTGTTTCAAACGCCGATGACTTCTTTGCAGATGACGTTGTAAACTATGGCAGAATAACGAGGTTGCTTACACTTCGGGTGCGTCAGGGTAAGAATCTGGCTGATAATTCTTACAAGGCAGTTGTGAATGTCCAAAAATTGGAAGAAAGAGCCCCAAAAGCTGTAGGTCCGTATATGGCTGTAATAGTCCGTGGATACTGAGACAAAACGGTAAATGGCAAACTTTCTAATCTTGAAGGCAAATAGTCATTGAATAATCACAAAACTGAAGATCCAATCTTTCGTCGTTCTTGTGTACATCACAAAGAGAGTGAGAGGTAGTGAGTTGGATATATATTACATACAGTAAGCCCCGCCCACCTTATAGTTGCCAGCCAATCAATGCTTGTCTAACATAAAATGTGGGTCAATTATAATACAATTACCCTGATTGGTTGTAGACCACAAGTGAACAGCCAATCAATGCTTGTCTAACATAAAATGTGGGTCAATTCTAAGATAATTACCCTGATTGGTAGTATACAACAAGTGAACGAAGGAATGTAGTGGTATGCAAACAGGTCAGATACATGATGAAAGACAGACATCGTAGTTATTACCACACACACATTTCTGTTGGTTACAGACATAACTTCACACGAATTATGTCCCGTAGCGGACTTGCCGGTATGTTGTATGGTTCATTTGTATGTAACTAATACACCAACGTATTTCATACCCTTGTGCTTTGTACTTATTTGCTAATGTAACACGGGTGTGTGATATTTTATACATATCACTGTATTTAATTTACCTTGTAATAATGTACTTGAATTCTTTCAACTACTTTCTATTTAGTACTATATTTATATACTGTGATTATGTGAATTGCTTCTTTTTGTATACATTGTGGTAGTGTATGACTGTCTTGTGTGATGTTGGTTTACTTTTAACACACTAATACAGACGATCAGAGACATGAAGCTTGACACGGGAAAAATGTAGCACATTGACTAAAAGAAGTAGTTGTCTTTAAGAGGATAGACCAAGCTTCGATATGTTGAAGGTAGTCTTTGGTAAGGTGGAAAACACAATGACTAATATAAAGGTGTCAATTACAAGGAGAAAAAGAGTGTTCAAGTACTACATAGAACCTATACTATTGTATGAATGTGAAGCGAGGACAATAGGCAGACAAGTTAAAAACCATCTAATGACACTGGGGATGTGGATTCTGAGTGGGGAAAAATTAACTTGACAACCACATGAAACTCCCTCCAAATAATACAAGGCAACAGAACAATACATGCAGCATAGCAGACACAAAGACACTACACCAGCCCTGTAAGGCAACATACTCTGATAATGTATACATAACGGCTGCTCTCCAATAATACTACACACATCTATAAGAAGTGGTAAGTGCGCATACACAGATACACGATACTTCCTAAAGTAGACTCTAACCAAGTTCGCAGTGCAGCTATATAGAGGCATGCCTATTGATCTGATATGAAATATGTTTGATTATTTTCACACCCGGATGTAATAGGCAACAATTCACAACACAGCTACGATGCGCTGACAGGGGTGACCTGTATCACATAGTACACCATCCTTTTTCAAACCCCAATCGTTTTCAATGTCACAAGAATAACGAACTACTGATATTTAAGATCAGAGTGGCATATGCTGATACTGTTTGTGATATCTCCTACTCATACCACCTGTTTTAACTGAATAAGGACACATACACCTAACCCATAATCCCCAACCGCCACATATGAGAAAAATCGATTGAGTAGTGCTTTTGATTTCTGTGGATATTCCGACAATAGGTGTTAATCCTTTAATCCCCTTCCAGCCTTTATATGAACCTTTATTAATATCGCGAACTATTTGCAGCCATGAAGATATTAGTAATATCAATACCCCATCTTTGTCATTACGACGACGATAAGCCCCTGGATTAGCCGTTATGAAAATGAGTATTGATTTTTGGCAACACCTGTTGAGGTTAAGATTATATCATATTCTGATAGTTATGTTATATTTTGTGACGCATAGGTACAAGGGTGAAATTTGATGCCTGTGTTTTTTCATCAGCGGTGGGACTTGTGGCTGCGGCGACACGGCCGGACAAAGCGGCACTAACCCCTATAATCAACTAGACACCCACATGTTGATGACTGGCAATTTTACCAACGACAAAGTACCGAGATTCGAACCTGTCACTTCCACAGTGTCTGGGGTACCCTTAAACATAGCCGGGTTAATAACACCAGAGCTCTCCATCACAACTAAGTAACAAAAACATAAATATTTCTTCTACCACTAGACCTCCCCACTGGGGTTCGAACCCGATGATAGTGTTCGGAAGCGTTTATCTAGTTACTCATCCACTCACCCCACCCCTTAACAATGAATATCACAAAGTCATACCCACTAAATGCAATAATACCGGTCATCTTTACTTTTTTAAGGTTTTCATTTTTAATCTGTATGATGATATTGTTTAAACCACTACGACCCTCTACGGCTCACTAGTAACTGCTACCCACTCCTTAACACCGACTTTCGCTAAGCCATACCCATTAAAATCAATACTACTAGCCATCTTGACCTTTGTAAGGATTTCATTTGAAGCTCTAAAATGATATGATGATAGTGTTTCGATGCAGATATTTAACTACTCGGCCACTCAACCACACCTTAACAACAAATAACACGAAGACCCGCCCACTACAACCTACGATAACAGGAATAATTAAATTTTAATTCTTAAAAGAAATAAAAGTCTCAAAAAAGGGGAGGTATTATCACAAAAACAGCCGATTATTTACTCCTGAGTTATGTCCCGCACCTCCTTCTTTGCGCTTACTAAAAACGACAGCACCTACCGGCACCTCCTTCTTTATTCTTAGTAAAATAGGTGCGCACCTTCTCCTTGGGGGGGATAAGCAACATATATAACTACTCAGGTATACTGCAATGCGATGGGATCCACTGTATTACAACTTTTTTGGATTTCTGGCATAGACCATGGAGTGCTGCTCTTAGGTCATCTAGTTATGTGCTGTTTTTGCTCTTCAGTATTGAGACAGCTGACTTTGCATCTGGAAGATAGCTATTTGCTTCTCTTTATTTTCCTCCATCAAGAGCATTTCTGCTGCAGTTTTCAGAGTCTCTATCTCTGCTTTAAAGTTACTTGAAAATTTTGCAGTGGCCACTGACTGTGTTTTTTTCACTCCATTTTTTAAATTTAGGAGAATTCCTCATCCTCCATTTTCTATTGAATTTTTGGTTGATCCATCTGTATATGCATGGGTCCAATTGCTGCTTGGGTAATGTTCTTTTATGTAGTTTAGGGTTATTTCTCTTCTTTCGGTTTCATTCTGAGTGTTCTTTTTCTCAATACCTAAAATGTTTTCTATCATCTCAGGCAGTTGCTGCTGTCTCCAAGCTGGGAACTTGTGTGCATTGTAAATGGGCTTCACTGTTGATATGTTAAGTATGGGATCTGTCCTAATCTTTCGTTTTGCAGTTTCTACAAAGTTGCTATGCTTCAGTCTTCCCTTTCCAAAACCATTAAACCTGTTATACATAGGGTGGTCTGTCAATCTTCTGAATTTTTCAGCTTGTTCCTGGGCTCTGCTATCTCTTCTATCCTGCATTGGTTGTAAACAAGTGATCTTTTCTAGTTCATTAATAGGCGTTGTATTCAGGCTTCCAGTTATGATTCGCATTCCTTGGTTTTGGACTCTACTTATTTTGTTGAAATTTGACTTAGCTGCTGTTGCCCAAGCTGCAATGCTATCTTCCAGTACTGGCCTCACCCGTCCAGTATATAACTTCTTGAGAACTTTCTCATCTGCTCCCCACGTTGTATCAGCAAGCTTTTTCATGATTGCCATTCTTTGCCTTGCTCTTGTTCGATTTTTCTCAACCTGTGTCTTCCATGTCAGGCAACGATCAAAGGTGACTCCTATATAGATTGGTTTTTCTTCATGGCGCAATATTTTTCCATTCAATACCAACTTAGGTTGTTGAGTTTTATTTGAGAGGGAGAACACTGTGTATGTTGTTTTCTCCTCACTTATCTTCACTAGCCATGATTTTGACCAGTCCTCTAGCGCTAATAAGGCTGGCTGTATTCTGCTGTTTGCTGTACTAATATATTCTTCAGATGTCCATATGGCTAGGTCATCTGCAAAGGAGGATGTGTGTAGTCTGGCTGGAAAATTTTCCGTGATGTCATTTATATATGCTAGGAATAATTTAGGTGAAAGAACTCCTCCTTGGGGGACACCTTGCTCCAATAGCATCACTTTGCTGGTTTGTCCATGTACTTTTTTCCTGGCAGTTCTGTTCTCAAGGTAGTGGCTGATCCATTTATATATTTTCCCACAAACATGTATTTTTTACAGTTTTACTTTCAGTCCTTCCTTCCATATTTTATCAAATGCTTTTTCTAAATCTATCCAGACTGCTAGTGTGTGCTTTTTCTCTTGGAAGGCATCCTCTATTTCCTGAGCTATATAGGTTATTTAATCTTCAGTGGATCTGTACTTTCTGAATCCTGCTTGGTGTGGTGTTAAGAGTTGGTTTTCTTCCAGATGCCATGTTAGCCTGCCATTGATAATGCGTTCTATTAACTTTCCTACACAGCTAAGTAGACTGATAGGTCGATAGCCATTTGGTTCTTCCATGTCTTTTCCTTTCTTTGGGACTGGTATTAGTATAACTTCTGTCCATGCCTGTGTGACTATTCCTCTCTTCCAGCTGTAATTTAGGACTGCTAGTAGTTATTTTTTGCCTTAGTGTCTAGTCCTATTAGCATTTCATTTGTGATTCCATCCTTTCCTGGTGATTTCTTCTGTTTTAGGGTATTCATTGCCTGTTCCATTTCTTCCATTGTTAGATTTGCCACCATATATTCTGCTGCTGTCTCTGTATTACTATGATGTGTCTGTTTGTCTTTCATTGCTGTCTTCTGTTGGGTTGTAATATCAATGTGGTATGAATTGGCATAGTGTTCCATTAGTGCATTTGCAGTCTTTTTTCCTGTAAGCAAGGCATTTCCTTGTTTAACTGTTATTTGTTTGTTTCTGGGTCCTTCATTGTTCATGGCTTTCACTACTTTCCATAGTTTGTTTCCACCCCTGTCAAAATTCAGGTTTCCTTTTTTCCCCTCGAACAATCTCTTGTTATTTGATTTACTGTTCTTTTATATTTTGCTGAGATGGCTTTGAGAGAGATGTTTGTTCTCTCTCTCTGCTGTCTTCCTGGCATCTTCAACTTTGTCCTCCAAAATTTGTAGTTCTTCAGTCCGGTATGGTTTGTAATTTTTCCTCGCTCCTCTTGGTACAGACTCAGTGGCCGCCTGTAATATTGCTCTGTTTAGACTTTCCACCATTTGCTTCATGTTGCCAAATCGTATATTTATGTTTTCACAATATTTGTCTGCTAGTATTGCAAATCTGTCCCAATCTGCTCGTTTGTAATTCCAACGGGGCAAAGGCTTTTGCTCCTGTGGAAAATACTCCATATTCATTACAAGCTTGATTGGTCTGTGGTCATTACCTGCTAATTGGTCAAGCACATGGCGATAGATTTTGTGGAGGATGTCTCCTGTGCAGAAAGCTAAGTCTGGAGTAGAAGTAGTAAACCATCTTCTGGAGTAGAAGGTCGGTGTGTCATCCGCTTTGTTGAGTAGATGGAGATTTAAGTCTATTTCCCAGTCCTCCACTTCATCTCCTCTTTTGTCAGTATCTGGGTATCCCCATCTTTCTGAACGGCTATTAAAGTCTCCGACAATAATGCAGTTTGTGTCAGTTATTTTCATGTTTGAGAGTGTAAGGTCCTTATCTGCTGGGCTATACAGATTGTAAATTCTTATTTTCACGTCCTTTATCATTATATCAACACCTATAATTTCCGTTTGGTTGTCAGAGATCACAGATACTTCGCTGCAAGGTACTGTATTTCGTGTAAGTATTAGAACTCCTCCTTTGTGTCCTTCGCGGTCGAAACGTGTGGCCTTATATCCCCTGACTGAGAATTTGCGATTGGCGTTGAGGTGTGTCTCTTGAATGCATGCCACATCTATTCTATCTTTATGAAGACGCTGTGTTAGGGAGACTTTCTTGTTATAAACTCCTTCGGCATTCCACTGTAGTATGTTGAGTGTCCGGGGTGTTTGGTCAATAGCTCTTAACCTACTCCTCTGTGCCTTGACTCCACAGCAAAGGGGAAGGTGACCACCAGTAGTCATGGGTGGACCCCCTCGAGGCAGGGGGCCCGGCACTATCACCGCCTGATGGGACTTCGCGGGATTAGCACCATAATGATTAATTTTAATTTGTGACATCGTGAAGTAAGTTACGTTGCACTGCTTTGTCAAGCCTGTGGCTCAGTGCATCCGATTTCGACAAGAATTTTCGGGGTGCTTTCCCTAGCCTTTGACTGTCCCCAGTCTACCTACAAGGCAGCAGGTTTGTGTGTCGCTTGGTCTGGTCCCTCTCCCTTGACCTGTCCGACATGGGTGACCCTACCAGTAGCTGTGCTACCGTCGGCATAGCTCTTTGGGTCATTGGAACACTCAAGCCGCTCTACCTCGTCACGGTGGACATACCTGTCAAGTATATAGGCGAATTTTCAGTTGTCAAGCATGTAGCCGAATTTTCAATTGTCTACCGTGTAGCCGAATTTTCAATTGTCTACCGTGTAGCCGAATTTTCAATTGTCTACCGTGTAGCCGAATTTTCAGTTGTCAAGCGTGTAGCCATACTTTCAGTTATCAGTCTACCTACAGCAATAAGACCCTGCCCCCCCCCCCCAAAAAAAAAAGTACAAACAAACAACCCTTCGTTCACTAGCTCTTGAACACGAACATAATCCACACACATGCTACTACTGCTAGTAGTTCATCGAGCGAACCTACTCCAACGCCTGAAGTACTATTTTAACCCCCCCCCCCCCCCCCCAAGTCAACGGCGAGAAGTCATCATATAAGTCCAACTGAACGATATGTGGAGTGAGCCCAATACGCCGTGGTCACAATACCTACCTACCTACCTACCTACCTACCTACCTACCTACCTGCCTACCTACTTTCCTACCTATAAATTACGAGGCTTGCACCATATGCTTAATGCGCCAAGGCTTGTAATGAGGATTCTACCTTGTTCACCTTACAATTACCACCCCAAAGCAAACTACTTGAACCGAAAAATCATGCTATCCAGGTCCATCAGCATTTTATGGCGAATGCGTCAAAGATATGACAGCCTTGTGTCACCTGTCAAAAACAATAGTTTAGTCGCAACAGTCAAATGGCAATATAACTGTCTGTTTATCTTTACTTGTCAGTGTAAAATCAGCACAAACCGGAACCACACACATCACTCCGTATTTAGACAGTAAACGTGCAAATATAACCGGAGAAGCACCAGCTCTTAAACTGTACCGGCGACAGCTGGAGTTGCACTGCCATAGCAGTTTTACGATGCGTCGATGAGCATCGATCCATTAAATTAGAATCGGAACAAAAGAGAAAGCCAGTGATCTGAAAATATTTCATTTCTACATGTAAATGTGCGGCTTCTGGTGTGTCATATATCATTCATAAATGCATCTAAGGTGTTGCGCGATCGAATTACGCATTATTTTCCGGTTTTTAAATTATCTTTCCAACATAATAATCTTCAATAAAAGTGTTGTTTAATTTCAATGTACATATATTAAGCTATTCCAGGGTTAAATACCATCTCGCTGCCGTCATATGTTGGGAAATGGAAATGTTCATCCAGGAAAAATAACTAAAAAATGAATGAGTTTGTATAAACATAACTCTTAATTATGAAAGCTGTTAACGTGAACTTATGGTAATTTAAATGCTTACATAATCTAAAATGGAGTCACTAAAGCCATTTGCTGCTTGATTCTGATGCGGACAAAAGCATAATAGTCACAATACATTAAGCAGTAATGTGGCTTTGAATTAGCAATAGATGTCTAAGTTTCAACAATACGTGGATGTATTAGTGATGAAGAGAATATTACTTAGTTGGTGGGGGATATACAGGTGATCAATGTTGTTTCAGCATTTCAATGTCTAAGTTTCAACAATACGAGCATGTATTAGTGATGAAGAGAATATTACTTAGTTGGTGGGGGGTATACAGGTGATCAATGTTGTTTCAGCATTTCAATGTCTAAGTTTCAACAATACGAGCATGTATTACTGATGAAGAGAATACTACTTAATTGGTAGGGGGTACACAGGTGATCAGTGTCGTTTCAGCATTTCAATGTATACGTATAACTCTTGCTGTCCAGGTTCAAATCCCAGAAGATACAGGATTACTTTGTTTCCGACCAGTACAGTTCCGGGACTGGCTACTTCATGCCGTAGACGAAAATGCTGTATTATCCGACCAGCCATGAACAAGTCAACAAAGGTTGTGATGTTTTAGGCTGGGGGTTTATACGCTCCATATAGAGACGAAAAGCGGAGAAGGGCGACGAGGGGGAGAAGGGAGAGGAAGAGGAAGGCGAAATCGAAGGCAATTGTAAAGATGAAAAAGGCGATGAAGACGACGAAGACGAAAATGACGAAGAAGACGAAGACAAAGACGAAGAAGAAGAAAAGAAGGGAAAAGAGTTCTCATGGTAGACACTTTTTTTCGCATATCCTTTACAGGACATTGCTGTCAACACCAACATTTTACCACTGTTGTTGATTTCTTGGCAAGATTACGCTCAGTAGTTTGCCATTGCTTTCTGAGCGGCTGCCTCACTTATCCCGTAAGTTACAAATGCGGCGAGAACCGCTACCAATTCTCGCACGCTGCGTTACCCCACGTGGATAATTGGGGTTACGAAGAAACTCGTTTAAACCCAAGGCCAGGGAGACCAGTTTGTCACTGCTGTAAGGATATCAAGCAACAAAAGGCCGAGAACACTATAGTGATGATATAATGTGAGATAGTTGTTTTTATCGTCGTGGCCTCTTCTTCCTTTATAAATCACTAGTGTCTACGTTTGGATGGTGGAAAGTATGCCACGTTCCTTCTTCGTCTCCTCTTCCTCCTTCTCTGTTATAATCTGAACCTCAGTCTGAAAATGTAACATGAAATTGTCGGTCACAATGAAGTTGCTGACATTCACACTCCAGGACTGCCCAGAATACAACATATCCAGACGAACCTTCTGGAGAGACAACAGTGGAAGATAAACTCTATGGACCGCTGAGTGAACTAAAAAAGACTGTTAGATTCATATAAGAGACAACATTGCAGTTATAGACATATTTCAAGCGAACGAAAGAAGAAGAAGAAGCAGCTGATATTCCCAAAGTTGGTTACACACATAGATCTGTTGTAAGCAAAATAACGTTCTCTTTTTCTTGGAAAGACTGGATACTCATGTAGCAAATATTTTACCGTTATATGTATGGCTTAAACGTCTATGAAACAATCGACCTGGTTTTATCAGACTGAAATAGTGTGTATGTATTGAGAAATTATATTAATAAATAATAAAACAGGATAGTTTGATACTCAGAGGACAGAAAGTAAAGTATGCATGCACGGCTGAATGCCCTAATGCATGACAGGATGACTTAATAAATAAATACATATGAGTGAATGAATTAATGAATGAATGAACGAATGAACGAGCGAGCGACTGAGTGAGTGAGTGAGCGAGAGAGTGAGTGAATGAGTGAGTGAGTGAGTGAGTGAGTGAATGAGTGAGTGAGTGAGAGAATGAGTGAGTGAGTGAACGAACGAACGAACGAACGAGCGAAAGAACACACGAATGAATGAATGAATTAATTAATGAATGAGCGAAAGAACGAACGGACGAAGGAACGGACGAACGTATGAATGACGAACGCATGAATAAATGAACGAACGAACTAATGAATGAATGAATGAATGAATGAATGAATGAATGAATGAATTCATAAATGAATGAATTCATAAATGAATGAGTATAAACACCCAGATTCTGACACAATCTTTAAACCTAGCACAGGCCATGACAGATTGCCATGTCATCTGCTCAACAAGCTGAAGATATGAGCCAGTGATTAATGCAAACGTGCAGATGATAGTCTATCCTTCTGTGCTCAAACAGGAAAGCTTAGAACGCGGCACTGGCCAGCGGGACAGACACTAATATCTCAGCCTTGATCAATGTTACCTGTAGGCACCTGCACTGGTAAATACAAGGGGGTTTCAAATGAAAACCTTTAAAGTGTGATAGACATTATAATAACCATGCAAATTTCTTGCAGCCTGTCAATATTGTTGTTAAGAATGTTAAGAGTGTTAAGCACGTGCATCACGGTGCAGACGAACACGGTGATGTCATAAGGACAGTTTAAAGGTGGCTGCTCCACTTTTGACATGCACCAAAGAGGAGCAGCGTTCTGCTATCTCTTTTTTGATCAGTGAATGGGTGAAACCTATAGAAATTATCGGCGAATAAAGGTGCAATATAGTGATGCATGCCTGTCAGTCCAGCAAGTGTATGAGTGGAGTACGAAGTTTCAAAACGGCGTGAATTCTGTGACAGACTGTCACGACGGGGTTAGGCCCACCGAGTAGTGACATAACGAATTTTTCTTCTTCAGGAATCCAAGCACTTTATAAGCTATAAAAGTTATTAGATCTTCTGTAGATCTGTACTTTCTGAATCTTGCTTGGTGTGGTGTTGAGAGTTGGTTTTCTTCCAGATGCCATGTTAGCCTGCCATTGATAATGCGTTCCATTAATTTTCCTACACAGCTAAGTAGACTGATAGGTCGAAAGCCATTTGGTTCTTCTAGGTCTTTTCCTTTCTTTGGGACTGGTATTAGAAGCTTCCTCCCATGCCTGTGAGACTATTCCTCTCTTCCAGCTGTAATTTAGGACAGCTAGTAGTTTCTCATTTGCTTTAGTGCATAGCCATATTAGCATTTCATTTGTGATTCCATCCTTTCCTGGTGATTTCTTCTTTTTTAGGGTATTCATTGCCTGTTCCATTTCTTCCATTTTTAGATTTGCCATCATATATTCTGCTGCTGTCTCCGTATTACTATCTGGTTATCTTTGATTGCTTTCTTCCGTACGGTTGTAATATCAATGTGGTTTGCACTAGCATAACGTTCCATTTGTATATTTGCAGCCTTTTTTTCCTGTAGGCACGGCATTTCCTTTTTTAATTGTTATTTGTTTGTTTCTGGGTCCTTCATTGTTCATGACTTTCACTAGTTTCCATAGTTTGTTTCCATCCCTGTCAAAGTTCAGGTTTTCTGTTGTTTTTTTCCTCCAACAATCTCTTGTTGTTTGATTAACTGTTCTTTTATATTTTGCCGAGATGGCTTTGAGAGAGATGTTCGCTTCAGTTGTTTGTTCTCTCGCTCTCTCTCTGCTGTCTTCCTGGCATCTTCAACTTTGTCCTCCAATAATTGTAGTTCTTCAGTCCAGTATAGTTTGTAATTTTTCCTCGTTCCTCTTGGAATGGACTCAGTGACCGACTGTATTATTGCTTTGTTTAGATTTTCCACCATTTGCTTCATGTTGCCATGTCGTGTATTTATGTTTTCACAACATTTGTATGTTAGTATAGCAAATCTGTCCCAATCAGCTCATTTGTAATTCCAGTGAGGCAAAGACTTTTGCTCCTGTGGAACATTCTCCATATTAATTACTAGCTTGATTGGTCTGTGGTCACTACATGCTGATTGGTCAAGCACGTGGCGATCGATTTTGTGGAGGATGTCTCTTGTGCAGAAAGTTAAGTCTGGAGTAGAAGTGGTAAACCATCTTCTAGAGTAGAAGCTCAGTGTGTCATCCGCTTTGTTGAGTAGATGGAGATTTGAGTCTATTGCCCAGTCCTCCACTTCATCTCCTCTGTTGTCAGTATCCGGGTATCCCCATCTTTCTGAAAAAAAAAATTCCTCTGCCTTAGATTCTTGTCTCACTTGTCTGCTTATTGTTCACATGCAAACAAACAACAGTATAGGTTCTATATAGCACATGTTAGACGTTTTCTCACAGCGAATAGCAGCTTTAAAAATAAAAAAAAAAAAAAAACATTTAATTGATGTATAGAATGAACTTCACAAGCGGAGCAAGTATGATAGGAGGTTTCTGGTCATCAGTTCACCTTCGTGGAATGTTCCGGTCCTTTACCTTACTAACACCGCCACGGTACAAGCCCGACTGGGTCATGACTCCAAGGCATGTTTCTCTTGTCATGCTTTCGCACATCCCTTTTCGAGACGTTTCGTGCTTCGCACTTATCCCACAGGAACATTGCTATCAGTGCCTACCCATAAGCCTTGCCTCCCTTAGGGAGTTGAACATTGTACACCTGGTGCATCTGTAGACATGATCAATGCATCTTCCTGTGTAAAACCAGCTTCTTTTACCTGACTATTTTGCCTCTCTCCTGGCCTCCATAAAGGTCGCTCGATAAGACCCAACTGACGTCCTTGCCACCGTGTTGCCATCTTCGTACCCCCTTCACTGTTTAAAGACTCGCCCCCCTGTATGAGCCCAGCTGAAGCGAATCCTTCTTATGGGTTATTTCTTAGTTGCCCATCTCTTCACCTCACCAGTATAACCAATACAGGTACACTGCATTCAACGTCATAGCCATGTGTTATGTCCATAACCTTGGGAGGTCATGGTGAGCCATCCACACGATCATCAGTTTTGGATAAGATCTGTCTTCGGCTTCTTCGTCTTCCCCTGTTCCAAACGGAGGCATTTAACAAACCGACACCAAACTTTCTCTAGACTTCTTCATGACTAGTTGGCTTTTGCAGTTAAACGTTTTCTACGGGATTAGGTAACGCGCCACACCAACCCTCCTTGGTCGATTTCACGTTATGGGTTGTAGGTTTTATTTTGTGTTTTGTGTGTGTTTTTGTTGTTGTTGCATATCCCTTGCAGGACGTTGCAGTCATCACCAGCAATTTTCAGCTGCTGTTGAAGTAGTTGGCTTTCTGAACGACCGGCTCCCATACCAACACGTTATAACACAACGCGAATCGGTCTGCTGCACAAATTGGTCGCGGTTGCGTATCGAACGCCTGGTAAGCGGCTCACGAACCGCGTTCACAGGCCTTTGGCCACAGAGATGTCTATTCTGTGTTTCCTTTGTGGCCCGGTAGTATACGGGCCAGAGATGGCACTAGGTGAATGAAGTTGATGGGTTCTTGTCACGTTATGTGTAGTATTGCGTACATGGTGCTATATATATATATATATATATATATATATATATATATATATATATATATATATATATATATATATATATGTATATATCACACAACGAGAAGTAGAAACGGTAAGCTTTAATAGAACACGACCATAGGTAATAAATACGATGGTGCGGCATAAGCTTCCGTCAGCACACAAATAAGAAACACATATCGATACAACTACATGAAACACGCTACATGGCAGTGAATCTTGGAATGTAAATGAACAAATTAGAAAGAACATGGAAGCAACAGAGATGTGGTTTCTAAGATGAATATTGCGAATTCCCTGGACTGCCAAAGTAATTAACAACAACTGCCTGAAAGAGGCTAATGAAACTAGAACATTATATACAACAATAAGAAAGAGAAAAACAACTTTCTTTGGTCGTGGGATGAGAATATATATATATATATATATATATATATATATATATATATATATATATATATATATATATATATATATATATATATATATATTGTCACAGCCTCACATAAGGGCGGTACCAACATAAAGTAAGAGATACTGGCGAAGGGATAGAACTCCAGCTAAAGGAAAAGAACCGAGTCACTCGAAGGCTCGAATAATCCAGAGCCTTCTCGAAGGACCGGTCAGTGTGTCCACAGCCCCGTGGACACTGATGGGGCCCGCCGATTGCGGGGTCCACGAGAAACTCAGAGAGAGTTGCCACCCGTGTCGGATTGCGACACTTGTGGAAGGACAGACACGGACTGGACATCGAGGAAGCAACAGGGCTTACCTTAAGGGGACTTGATAGTAGACCCAATTGTATTTACGGGTCTTATACATATGTTTAGATAGCTGCTAGAGTTATTGTGTTAATAATGTTCATTGTAAACTCCTGTGATACGCAACGTGCTGATTGCTGGCTTGTGAAAACTTGCTTCGCCAGCGTACTGTAATATACATGTAAATAAATGATGCTAGATTGTATCTGAACGGAGTTTGTTGCCTGTATGAGCCCGAGTTTCAATCCCCTAGAGATCTAGGACGGTGACAGGCTATTTGGGGGCAAGCGCCGGTTTTGGCAATCATAAGCAGTACTTTTCAGAACAGCTCTTGGTTTTGCCAAGTAAACAAAAAAATATATATATATATATATATATATATCAACTTTAACACATGACAAAGTTAGAAACTTTGCAGCTATCTGTGAATGAGCTATTATAGTTCCTCTACAAAAATATTTCAAATGATAATAATGTTTATGAAATTTGACATGACTGTGACAATTACAATGACAGTTACTAATTTTTTTTGATTCCAACATCAGATTGTTCCGCGAAATATCGTGTATGTAACCTGTACTCCAGCAGTGGCGAGAAAACAAGACTACAGTCGAGAGTTCTGGGAAAATAAGATGAGTTTCATTTCATGCTCATTACATCCCTAAGCGATACTCACCCTCATTCATTGATGTAACATTTTTCTGTGTATTGATTTTTATGTATATGCTAATCTTATAACCAAGTAAATCTACTCATATAAATTTGAAGGTAAACATTAAGAGGGATAACCAATTTTTGTACACCCTGACTAATTTCAAAGGGATTTAATTTCAATAAAATAAACAATAACTAAAATAGAAAATGTCAACATTAGAACACTGCATTGAATTAGGTATTAGGTTAGGATACATTGAGGAAAAACTTTCAGAATGGGCACAAAAGACGCATTCAGAAAATATTGCACGAGAAGAAAGAGCAATGGAAAGAGAAGAGAAAAAGATACAAGCAGAAAGAGAAGAGAAAAAGATACAGATGCAAATTGAGGCAGAAGAGAAAAAGATGCAAGCAGAAAGAGAAGAGAAAAAGATGCAAATGGAGGCAGAAGAGAAAAAGATGCAAATGCAAATTCAGGCTGAAGAGAAAAATGTGCAGATGCAAATGGAAGCTGAAGAAAAGAAAATGCAACTGCAGACTCAGGAGAAGAAGATGCAGATGGAGCTTGAGGCAGCGACCAAGCAAGCCCAATTAAATGCAGAGACACAGATAAAACTAAAACAAATGGAAATTGACTCCAACGTAGAAATGTCAGTAAACAAAATTAAAAGCAAAGAAGATGAACAAAAATACAACAAATATAAAGGCCTTGTCAAAGCGTTTTGTTCAGGAGACTCTATAAGCGCATACTTAGAGAACTTCGAGTGTTTGATGACGTACCATAAGGTCGAAAAAGTCGACTGGTCATTTATTCTGATGAGAAATTTAGCTTTAGAGCCCTTAAAAGTGATAGAGACAGTTCCACAAGACATGAGGAAAGATTGTGATTATTTAAAACAGAGAATACTCCAACATTTTTCACTAGATACAGCAGGCTATCAACTACAGTTCTCAAAATTAGCACCATCACCTAACCAAACTTTCATAGACTACGTGTCTACAGTTCAAGATATTTGTACAAAATGGATAACCTCAGCGAAAACAAATAACAACCATGATAAACTGAAAGAGCTAATTATAATTGATAAAATTATTAGCACAATAATAACACCTTTTTCAAATTTTTTTAGACAAATGGATTGTAAAACCATCCAAGAAATAGAAAATAAAGGGAACGCATATTTTACAGCGAACCGCGATATTTTTCAGCTAAACATGAGCCAAAATGAAACAGCAGCGGTTAAAAACACTAAATATTCGAAACCAAATGAAAATAGGTTCAAACAACGCTCTAAGTTCACAAAACCAGTCATGTGCCAGTATTGTCATCTGACGAACGAACAGTTCGCGATGTGTGACAAATCACCAAATTATCCACATCATCTTCAAAAAGTAGTAGAAAAACAAAGGAACAAAAGGAACGCATATCAGAGAGCGGTTAAATGTTTTTTTTTTGTTCGAGCTATGGACATTTTTCATCAGTTTGTGATGGGAGAAAGATGATGAAGCAGGCCAATGCCGCATTAATAGACACATCCTCAGATGAAGAAATTGAACAACAGAACGAATGTGACATCCAGAATGAAAGTGCGAGTGAGTCAGGTAATGCAGTAGACATCATTAATAACATCACTGATAACAAATGTAACACCTGTAGAAAATTTCAGCTTGATACAACTTTGTTATGTGGCCACACAATCCCAGTTTCTAACGAAATGGCCAACGCAGCCTTAACACCAACAGGCAAGTTAAATTTTGCGACAGGTTTTGTTAATAACAAACAATGTACACTAATACGAGATAGCGGGGCGACTCTTTGTGGAATTAAAAGAACATTAGTTACTGACAACGACTACACACACAAATACGTAACGTGTCGCACATTCGCAGGCACGATCGAAAGATACCCCCTAGCACTGGCCGAAATTCGGACACCTTTTATAGCAGGACAAGTGCTATGTGCAGTACTAGAAAATCCTGCCGCTGAAATCATCCTTGGGAATCTTCCCAACATAAGATCTTGCTCTGAAAAGGAAATCAGAGAATGGGAACAGAAATACTGTATCCAAATACCAAACAGCGAGTCCAAAGTGAAAAACCACGCGTGCTTGTCTCAAACTGCCAAAAGCACAAGGGAGACAACCGATGACGTAATTCAAATTGAATTCACAGAGGTGCAGAATACAGGGGTGGTTGAATCTTTCAATGATACCATCAAATTAACACCTCGAACTGAGGACGCCATCGATTCACAAAGTACTGAGCCTGTAAATGTGCAACAACACACACAACACACTAACATAGTAACAAGACAAACGACACACAAAACCCACACTGACCAACTTCAGGAAGCACTACAAATCATTTCACCTAATATTACCACCACCGAGTTGATAGAAGAACAAAAAGCAGATCCAACTCTTTCACAATATTTTCGGCTAGTAGGATTAAAGCCAAAATTAACTAAAAACGCTTCTTGGACATTTAGACTGAATAACAATGTTCTAACAAGATTATATACCAGAGATCAAACCACGATACAGCAAGTGGTTCTACCTCAGTCACATCGTGAGAAAGTGCTACATATAGCCCATGACTCACCTTTCGGAGGTCATATGGGTTACGAAAAAACCAGGGCCAGAGTCCTGAGCCAATTTTATTGGCCTAAATTTTGCCGAGACATAAAAACCCATTGTAAATCATGTGATACCTGTCAGAAACTAATCAAAAAGGGGAAAAACCCTACGGCAGAAATTCAATCAACCACAACTGCCTCGAGACCATTTCAAATCGTGGCGGTTGATTTAGTAGGTCCTTTGAACCACATCTCAAACAAAGGAAATAGATATATTTTTACACTTGTTGATGTATGTTCAAGATGGGCAGAAATGATTCCATTAAAATCTATCTCCTCTAAGGATGTGACGGACGTATTATTACAGATATTCTCCCGTTTTGGCTTTCCGGAGAAGATAATATCAGATAGAGGAACGCAATTCATATCTAATGCCACCCAATCGGTAACTAAGTTACTAGGCATAAAACAATGTTTTACAAGTCCCTATCGACCGGCCGCGAACGGAATTTGCGAAAAATTAAATGGGGACCTAAAAAATATGTTATCCAAAGTGACAGCTGAAAATCCAGCCGATTGGGATATACTTCTCCCAACGGTGCTGTTCGCATACAGAGAAGTCCCACAATCAAGTACGGGGTTCTCTCCGTTTGAATTGATATATGGAGCGAACCCAAGAGGACCTCTCACTATTTACAAAGATATAATATCACAACCCGTAAACACCCAATTACCAGTTTCCACCTATGATTTGGTCACTGATACCAGAGACAAAATCATTAGGTCCTGTATACTGGCCAGAACATCATTACAGGAGAAAGGTTTTAGGTACAGGCAGTACGCCAACAAAGGGGCAAGAACGATTGTATTACAACCAAATCAAGATATTTTATTATTACTACCTGACAAGAGAGATTTACTATCAACCTCTTGGCAGGGACCATTTAAAGTTGTGAGAAGGATTTCGGAAGTTGATTACGAAATTTCTTTGAATGGAAAGTTGAAAATATTCCATGTAAATATGTTAAAACCATACTATTCTAGAAATGACAGTGACACGAACAAGCAGACGCAGATAACAGATGACAATAACCAGACTGACAAGAATGACAACAGAAACGAAACGACAATTACCCAACTGAATGACACCCCGACAAACGAAGCATCGTTAACGACTCAGTCTTGTGACAACGAAGACGTCGAAAACATATTCACAGTACCGACAATATGGGATAACGACCAATTTACCGACACATTGACAACTATTAGTCTCGACGACGACGACAATGACATTGAAGACAATTTACAAACAGTAGCATCAGTAATAAATCAGACGGACGTAGACAATACTGAAATTCCAGTACCAATTATGAACGACGACAGTACTATGAAGGACATACAAATCTCTTACACTTTGACACAACAGCAGCGACAAGACATTTTGTCTCTTCTGAACGACTATAGAACTATCTTCTCAAACAAACCTGGACGGACTGACAAAATAACACATTCAATTGTGTTGACGGATCTGACACCGATCAAATGTAGACCATATTCGATTCCTTTGCATTATAGAGCAAATTTAGATAAAGAAATTTTGGACTTAGAGAAAAATAGAATAATACAGAAATCTGTGTCCCAGTATTCTTCGCCAATTGTCCTGGTTAAAAAGAAGGACCAAACCATTCGTTTGTGCATAGACTATAGAAAATTAAATACCATAACCACGACAGATGCTGAGCCAATGAACAGCTGTGAAGACCTCATCTTGAATATGTCTCAATCATCCTTATTTTCTAAGCTTGATTTAGCTAAAGGTTACTGGCAAGTGCCACTAGAACCCTCTTCAAGGCATATAACAGCATCCGCTACACCCCTTGGGCTGTACGAATGGAGATATCTTCCGTTTGGTCTCAAGAACGCTCCCGCCACATTTGTCAGGTTAACCAGATTTCTATTGCACGGCATCAAGGACGTGCAATCTTATATTGATGATATATGTATCCATTCTTCAAACATGACTTCTCACTTACTTACACTCCAACAAGTCTTTAACCAAATCTTTCTTTTTGGACTTACTATCAAACCTTCCAAGGTTGAAATAGGCTATAAACAGATAGACTTCCTAGGTCATAGGATTTCCGAAGGCAAACTGTTGACAGATGATAAAATCGTATCAAAAATTCTCAACCTAGAAGTTCCAACTACAAAGAAACAGGTTAGAAGCCTATTAGGTCTCATAAACTATTATGCCAAGTTTATACCAAACTGGGCAGAACTCACATCAGTTTTTTCTAATCTGTTGACAAAAGATCATCCAGAAAAATTTTGTAAGAGTATCCGCTTAGAGGATGCAATGTGCAAATTGAAATCAATTTTTTCTAACCTACCAGTATTAAGATTACCAAACATAGATATACCTTTTATTTTGACCACAGATTCGAGTGCTATCGCAATTGGAGGATGCCTGATGCAAGAATATCAGGGCTTGAGACATCCGATACTCTACGTCAGCCGCAAGCTGAAAAAGGCAGAGATCCATTACTCCACAGTTGAGTTGGTGGCATTAAGTCTACTTTTTTGTATGCGTCGATTATCTAAGTTCCTCTTAGGTTCGCATTTTGTTGTTTTAACCGATAATTCGCCGCTGCTGGTACTTAAGCAAGGTGTTCCAAAGAACCATCGTTTGGAAAGATGGTGTCTTCTTCTTCAAGATTTCGACTTTGAAATCCGCCATATCAAGGGCACTGATAACATTATTGCTGACTTTTTATCACGGCAAACTAATGCACCAGCAGACGATCACTAGGCACATTAATTATTCGCCATACAATAAGCTGTGATATTTTAGTCTGTTGCATAGAACAGTGTACCTCTACACCTACTAGAGAACTTTCATTCAGAAGTAACAACGCCCAAGTGAATAAGTTACGTATAACACCCACGAACATGACACTTTGAGAACCCTATTTTACCAATTGCCAAGGTGTTAAAAACAATCCGAGCGATATATATAATATCTGTGAAATGATTTCAACCAGTGAACTGACAGTCATCTGTACAGATTAAGAACACTGCATACTCGCTATTGCTAAGAAACTTCGCAAACAGCCGGAATAGAACTACTTCGATTACAACATGCAAGTGACAGCTATATTAACTGTTAACATTCATGGCACGACATACGGACAACAGGAGGACAACACACACATCGTCGATGGAGTTAGTTAATTAATTTATTATTAGTTAATATATATCACACTTGTATTTAATTATGTATATAAAATATGTCAACCTATAACTTGTATATTTTCTACCATAATATTACAAGTATTTCCACTCATAGGTGAAATATTTTTCCTATACAATTTTTTCTATGTAAGTTATAAACCATTTTTTGATTACACGTACAAAAAGTACTTGTTACCTTAAAGGGAACATATCGCCTAATCCATTTTTCTAAGGGCAGTAAGACTTACCTCAACTTCATTTATATATTTTAACAAAATACTATTTTGTATGAAAGATGTATAGATGACAGAGTGAATGAATTAAATGAGAGAGTGATATACTGAGCAGACAAATTGTACGCAAAACGTATTTATTTTAATTTGTCTGCGTCTTTCATGTAAAATGTATTACCTGTCTAATTGTTGATACATGTTTAGTATTTAATACACTACATCTAAGCACCACTGCTTGGAATGCCCGATCATGCATTACACACATTGGGGTAATTCATGACAAGGGATATCCCAACTCGTGACGCTTGGAGATAAACCACACAGTGACCACACACTTTATAAAAACTCAAAACTGAACACTAACAATTAAAATACAGTCACTTTATTAGAAACAGCAACATATCAGTCAATACACGAACAAGCCAACAGGAACACGTAGTCAGAGGTGATAAAACAACAGCATAACTACATATTCAGCAACATACAACATACGGAAGTAAAAATGTATTGAAATACACACACAAGACAAGATTTGCAGGTGTACTTAAATAGCCAAGACATTTGTCTTGTTAGAACTCTCTTACACAGAGTTTTAATATCTTGGTATCATATGGATACTTGAGAAGGGCGCGGTTGTAAAAACAACTGGGAAACGTCACGGAACTTCGGTCAGATAAGCATGTTTAAGAACATAGAAGAGAGAAACCTCTTCAGCAATCATCTTAAAGTGGTGTATGGGAGAATACATGAGTTGGTGATGCAGATATGTAAGTTGCCAAGTTACTATCCACCAAACTACAAACACCGACTTTATGTGATCCTGTGACAGAATTAGTACATAACTAATTACCATATAAGAACCCATCAAAGCAGGGGGGAGGGGGACTCCTGTCACAGCCTCACATAAGGGCGGTACCAACATAAAGTAAGAGATACTGGCGAAGGGATAGAACTCCAGCTAAAGGGAAAGAACCGAGTCACTCGAAGGCTCGAATAATCCAGAGCCTTCTCGAAGGACCGGTCAGTGTGTCCACAGCCCCGTGGACACTGATGGGGCCCGCCGATTGCGGGGTCCACGAGAAACTCAGAGAGAGTTGCCACCCGTGTCGGATTGCGACACGTGTGGAAGGACAGACACGGACTGGACATCGAGGAAGCAACAGGGCTTACCTTAAGGGGACTTGATAGTAGACCCAATTGTATTTAGGGGCCTTATACATATGTTTAGATAGCTGCTAGAGTTATTGTGTTAATCATGTTCATTGTAAACTCCTGTGATACGCAACGTGCTGATTGCTGGCTTGTGAAAACTTGCTTCGCCAGTGTACTGTAATATACATGTAAATAAATGATGCTAGATTGTATCTGAACGGAGTTTGTTGCCTGTATGAGACCGAGTTTCAATCCCCTAGAGATCTAGGACGGTGATATATATATATATATATATATATATATATATATATATATACCGGCTCCCTGGCCGAGAAGTTAGCAGCTTTCCCCGTTAACTCCGAATATTCTCGTGGGGTTGACGTGAGCGCACGAGAATTAGAAGTGGTTCGAGTCGCGCCATTGACTTATGTGAGTATGGAGCCTGTCGCTCAGAAAGTCATGGCGTGCTGATGAGCGTAATCTAGCCTAGGAATCAACATACAGCTGAAAGATGCTGGTGTTGACCGCAATATCCCGAAACAGGATGGAAACGCGAGAAATATATATATATATATATATATATATATATATATATATATATATATATATATATATATATATATATATATATATATATATATATATATACAGAGAGAGAGAGAGAGAGAGAGAGAGAGAGAGAGAGAGAGAGAGAGAGAGAGAGAGAGAGAGAGAGAGAGAGAGAGAGGGGAGAGTTACTCATCTATTTCCTTGTCGTGGTATTGTCATGGACAATGGTATTAAGCCTATTGTCCCGGCGATTGACTAAGAGGCAAAAATGTCCATTTCAGGCTCAAACAATATCATATTGGAATTTCCCCATAGGTTAGGAATTGCTGCAAAAACTACTAGTTTCTGTGATGAGGAAGGCAGAGGGATCTGATTGCTCACCTTACACAACATTAGGCATGTGTTCGAACCTCGCCAAGACTAAGTGTATAAAATCAAAATGACAGACAGTACACTTCATGGCAACTGGTTTTATAAGCTCGCTTTGTACCTCAAGCCGTCTTCCTGACCTAGAGGTTAGCGACTTTTCTCCGTAATCTCGTATACTCTCGTAAGTAACGTGACGACGGTGAGAATCAGCAGTGGTTCGAATCGCGTCGGTAACTTACGGGGTATGTGATCCGGCCGCTCAGAAATCAATGGCAAACTACTGAGCGTAGTCTTGCCAAGAACTCAACACTCAGCTGAAAGATGCTAATGTTGACAGCGATGTCCTCTAAAGGATATGCAAACATTTGTTTTTTGTACCTCAGCTCAGATAAAGATCTTCAGGTACACGTCAGCCAAGAAGCCGCGGTAGAGGAGTGTCGAGACGCTCGCCTGGCGGCCCTGTTGTCAGGGGTTCGAATCGGCATCGAGGTGGAGGTTTAAACATTGATCAGAGCTCTGGCGTGGAACCAGTCTAACTAATGTACCAGGAAATGCCTTGGGAAGCATAGGCCACCGGTGTGATAGTGACCACATTATCCACCGAGAGCCTATCAACATGTCTAGTCTATACAAGTCTGCAAGAGCTGTAAAGAAAAGGCAGGACAGAAAAACCACTGCAGGAAATCCTCCTCCAGAAACGTCAAGCATTCTTTGTCCACATTGTCAAAGAACATTTCGAGCCAAAATAGGCCTTATCAGCCATTTTAGAACCCACGGCTCCATACTTTCAACCCCACTGGATGAAATGAATGGTCATCATCATTCTTGATGGACAAACAACATAACATACTAGTCTATCAATATAAACATGTCTAGTCTATACAAGTCTATCAATATAAACATGTCTAGTCTATAAAGTCTTTCAATATAAACATGTCTAGTCTACACAAGTCTATCAATATAAACATGTCTAGTCAATACAAGTCTATCAATATAAACATGTCTAGTCTATACAAGTCTATCAATATAAACATGTCTAGTCTAGACAATTATATCAATATAAACATGTCTTGTCTATACAAGTCTATCAATATAAACATGTCTAGTCAATACAAGTCTATCAATATAAACATGTCTAGTCTATAAAAGTCTATCAATATAAACATGTCTAGTCTATACAAGCCTATCAATATAAACATGTCAAGTCTATACAAGTCTATCAATATAAACATGTCTAGTCTATACAAGTCTATCAATATAAACATGTCTAGTCTATACAAGTCTATCAATATAAACATGTCTAGTCTATACAAGTCTATCAATATAAACATGTCTAGTCTATACAAGTCTATCAATATAAACATGTCTAGTCTATACAAGTCTATCAATATAAACATGTCTAGTCTATACAAGTCTATCAATATAAACGGTGTAAGACTATCATGATGTAAAAAAATAAATAAATAAACCATGGCAGCTGGAAATGGAAAAAAAAAAACAGCTGCCATTGGGCAGCTGCTCTAGCTGAATTCAGTGTACCTATATTTGTTATAAGATCTCTCTCTCTCTCTCTCTCTCTCTCTCTCTCTCTCTCTCTCTCTCTCTCTCTCTCTCTCTCTCTCTCTCTCTCTCTCTCTCACAAGCAAACTTTTAGGGGGAAAAAATGGCCACCCCATCTCATATGTGATGGCCTAGAACATGTGATGGCCTAACACTTCACCCACAACTGCAGCATGTTCTGTGGAACTGTAGAATGTGCTGTGAAACTACAGAATGTGCTATTGAACTGCACAATGTGCTGTGGACCTGCAGAAAGTGCTGTGAAACTACAGACTGTGCTATGAAACTGCAGAATGTACCGTGGAACTGCAGAATGTGCCGTGGAACTGTTGAATGTGCTGTGAAACTACAGACTGTGCTATGGAAAAAAAGAATGCACTGTGGAACTGCAGAATGTGCTGTTGAACTGCAGAATGTGCTTGGAACTGCAGACTGTGCTGTGGAACTGCAGAATGTGCTGTGAAACTACAGACTATGCTATGGAACAAATGAATGCACTGTGGAACTGCAGAATGTGTTGTTGAACTGCAGAATGTGCTTGGAACTGCAGAATGAGCTGTGGAACTGCAGAATGTGCTGTGAAACTACAGACTGTGCTATTGAACTGCAGAATGTGCTGTGGAACTGCAGAATGTGCTGTGGAACTACAGACTGTGCTATGGAACTACAGACTGTGCTATGGAACTGCAGAATGTGCTGTGGAACTGCAGAATGTGCTGTGGAACTACAGAATGTGCTGTGGAACTACAGAATGTGCTGTGGAACTGCAGAATGTGCTGTGAAACTGCAGAATGTGCTGTGAAACTACAGACTGTGCTACGCAACTGCAGAATGTGCTGTTGAACTGCAGAATGTGCTTGGAACTGTAGAATGTGCTGTGAAACTGCAGAATGTGCTATTGAACTGCAGAATGTGCTGTGAAACTACAGACTGTGCTTTGGAACTGCAGAATGTACTGTGGAACTGCAGAATGTGCTGTGGAACTGCAGAATGTGCTATGGAGCTGTAGAAAGTGCTGTGAAACTGCACAACGTGCCGTGGAAATGCACTTACATGGCTTACCTTTATTGATGACTAGCTGACCCGGCCCGGCTTCGCCCAGGCCCTGGAGGGGATCTATCTATCTATCATTCTGTCTGCTTGTTTGTCTGTCTGTCTGTCTGTCTGGCTGACCCGGCCCGGCTTCACCCAGTCCCTGGTGGGGAGCATCTCATTTAATTAATATAAGTAGTCATATAAGCTCTCCCGTTCCCGACTATCTGTCTGTCTGTCTGTCTGACCCGGCTTCACCCAGTCCCTGGTGGGGAGCATCTCATTTTATTCATATACGTAGTCATATAAGCTCTCCCGTTCCCGACTATCTGTTTGTCTGTCTATCTGTCTGTCTGTCTGTCCCGGCCCGGCTTCACCCAGTCCCTGGTGGGGAGCATGTCATTTAATTCATTCATATAAGTAGTCAAATAAGCTTCCGTTCCCGACTATCTGTCTATCTATCTGACCCGGCGTGGTTTCGCCCAGCTCCTGGCGCACAGTAACTTAAAAGAATGTCCTTCCACACACCATTCATTATTTTTAATGAAAACTGTTTTTAATCACCGACATGACAGTTGATAAGTTTTGTAAGCAGAAAAAGATGGGTTAAAATGTTATGCATAATGCATTATTTTTATGCAAACTTTAAAAATACCTTAAAGATTATATCATTATTTAATATAACTCATATGCCTAAAAATAACTATAGACAAAGAGTTTAACAATAGTGCAGGTAAGTCCAAAAATATGAATATAAAATATATAGAAATGTTATTAAAAGTTATGCCCCTTGAAATAACTTTTCTAGAGTGAAGTCCCCCTGCTATATAGACATTATATAATGAAAATGGAAAAGTAAATGTTATTAAATAAGTAGAAGATTTTACATTAAGAAATTATTATAGTCGGTTGCACAGGAATGAAAGGAAGACGTGTAGAAAATTTCATCTCAATCGGATGTACCGTTATCGAACGCATCCAAGACCCACAAACCCACAAACAAACATACACTCTGTTTTATAGATATAGATAACTTATTCTTTCCCTCTGCGATTATGACTGTACATTATAACCAAGATTGTCATAACTCTCCCTGTCCCGTATTGTTAACGATAATCATTCTTCCACATATGATTAATAACAACTTATTCTATCACATACTGTAACATGTCAGCATTCTCTTTTTAAAATTCAATGATAGTGACTTATTGCGTAGCAAAGTTTTCATTTGTTTTTAACAGATTCAGTACCAAACAAAAAAGTAGATTTGTACCTAATAAAAATGGATGGTGGAAAATGGGAAGTAGAGGTGTGTCAAGTTATGACTTAAAAGTTGTTAATATGATGTAGTCATGTTGAATTATATATAAAATTAAAAGGGGGTGGGGGTTGCATAAGGAAAACTACTTTATATAAGCCCATGGCAGATCGAGGAAGTCGCTTGAGACGATTAGTCATCCCATGGCACAAAATAAGTTAATGCAGCTTTGCTGGACGTACCCTGTTTTTACCCGGAGCTGTGGCTCAACGCATTGTGAAACTGCCATTTCGATGGTATGAGGCGTCGATCGTTCAGAAAGCAATGGCAAACTACTGAACAACTAACATTGCCTAATGAATCACAAAGAGCGAATAAATGCTGGGATTCATTACATTTGAAAAGCGCATGCAAGTAACTTTAAAACAAACAAAAAAAAACTCTGCTCCTCGTAAAATATGTTACAAATTTACACTGTTATGTTTAAAAGGGTGAAACGAGAGGCAGTTGTTACTACAGACACCATAAAAAAAAAGTAGTCAACTTTCACTGACCATGAGGACAAGACAATTTACAAGAATTGTAACACCTGGTGTTTTAAAAAAAAAAAAAAAATGAGGAAAAAGACACAGGGGGACAATTCATTCCAGTTTAATTCTTATTTGGTATCATGGAATTTCAAAACATCTTGGTTAATAAACAGCATCTCAAAGCCAGGGTTATGATGAGACAGTCTCGATCATGCCTGTCGGCAAGCAACTAGATGAAGAAGCAAATACGCTCTCCCCTAAACAAACAATGTGCTGTGTTGTCACGGTCCGCTAGGTTTAAAGTTCCTGATTACCGTTTTGCACCCGTTCAAACACAAACTAAAATCATCCCAGTGTTAAGATTAACTTTGTGTTATTGTTCATTCTGATGTCTCGAACAACAAAACTGGTGGAGAAATAACCGGAGTCAGAAAACCCAAAAGTAATTACTTTCTCGCGGCCAATGGGAGTCAACCCGAGTCGGCGTGAAAACATTTTGCGGCGTTTATTAGCCTCTGCAAGATCAGGGGGCGGTGTCATGGGCGGGGCCAGGTTACTCAGCAAAGGGATCCTCAGTGTAAACTGACATGGACTTTCTTCTGTTCGACCGTAGAAAGTCCGCTAGAAATTCACTGAAGCGGCATTAAAGCCATTAGAATTGTCAGCTCCTGGATTCTGCCGTTTGAGCACGGCAGTCGGAAACAACAGCCCGGAATCCTTGATATCAACGGTGGTCGGCAGATTCAAACTCCGCGGTGGATAGTTTAATTCTGTCATGTCAATACATGTGGCTTACCTCGTGCATTGTGCTTTACACCGTACATAAGTTAATAGCATAACTACATTTACGGTTGTTAGCGGAAAGCTAGCATAGTTGTCATATTCATATTTTGTGAAGTTTTCAATTTGTAAACTAGATTTAGAAAACGACAACACAACGATTTGATGGTTTTCGTGTCTGAGTCGGACGTAATGCAATAATGTCTGTGTTATTTAGCGAGCATTCTGCATTCACACCTCTTTCACGGACTACAATGGCTTTAGGGCCCCTTCCTGACTACGTTATTGGAAAGGAAAGTTCATCACCTGTTATGGAAATGTTGTCAAAATCAAACAAACTGTCTAACCTGTCCCCGATCTCATCGGCGTCGGTTTCTTCCAACTCTCACCAGCATCACCATTACCAACATCTCCAGGAACTGCACCAACACGACAATCGGCATCTTGAGAATAGCAGCGATGATATTCTTGATAATGATGATTCCTGTGTATCACCCTCACTCAGTGACAGTAATAGCGAAGACATCCATAGCCCCGCTTCGACCCCTTGCAGTCCGAACTCACCAGAAATGTGCCAAGGGATAGAGAGGCCCCCGAGCACTCAGGAGAACAATCAGTCCTCTACACCCAGCCGAGCGTTTTCCTTTTCTGTTGAGGATATTCTGAAGCCGGACAAGAAAAAACCGAAAGTTTCACCACAGACATTTGTTAATATCAGGGATGATTCGAGTCCACACAACAATATGAGCCCAGTACCGCAAGACTTAAGGTGGTCAGCCTTACCATCGCAACCACAGCCAGCACACCTACATCCTCATGCATCAGTACCTGGAGCAGCTCAGTTACCCTCGGCCACTGCTTCGGCTGTCACAACACAACCTTCAGTGCAGACGATACAGACTCCTTCAGCTCAAGGGTTATCTTCCTGGTTTCTTAGTTCCCGGTTTCCACAGACTAATTGTAAGTAATTTTTAACACCATCGTTATTGTATTGGAATAAATAAGCGGCCATGTTACATCAATCAATCAATCAATTGAAAAGATCAAGAAAGCATGAGTCATTTGAAGGCACCAATAATAATTTCATTAAAAAATATCAACCATTCACCAAGTCATTTGAAAACAAATATATCAGTTATCATTTATTTGAAAGCATAATCGATAATCAGTAATTTGAACAGATTAATTAATTACCAGTTATTTAAAACTTCAATCCATCTTGTCATTTGATGGTATCAATTAATTATTTGTCATTTTAAAACATTAGCCATTCATTAGTCGTTTGAAAATATGAAACAATCATTTAGTTTCAGTTACTATCATATACATTAATCAAATATCAGTCATTATAAAACATCAATCCATCATCAGTCATTTAAAAACATGCCAATAACCACGTCATAACTACGAGTATTACACATCTGTCTTCAGTCATGTATCCCACATACATCATAATTTCTAAACAATGTTTTCCCGTAAAGAATTTGAATAACAAAGACACAAGCAATAGATTTTGCCGGTATATTTTGCTTCTTGTCGTCAGGTACATACCACAGAAATCACACACCATAAACTAAAGCAATCGGATAAATCATTCAAGCTGAAATAGACAACACAAATTTTCACACAGTGATGTGAATTGCCTACCACGGTAGTTTTAAACTGACAATCGTATATTTTTGTTTGCACAACATTATAATTTGCTAAGTTTATCAGTACCAACAACAAATCGCCAGTCTGAAGATTTTTCAATCTGTTCTCTTAGGAACAATGTCAATGCGTTTTGTGGGTTGTTTCTCACACAAAATGGTCGCATGTTAAAGCTGGTAGAGGCAATCACCATGCATTTATAGAAACCAGCTTTGAGCAAACAAAAAGACATGATAGTCATTTTAAAACTACCGTTTTAGACAATTCAAATTGCTGTATGAATATGTGTGTTGTATATTTCATCTTGAAGGATTTATATAATTACTTTAGTTTATATTGTATATTTTTCTGCATTATGTACCTGATGAGATGCAAGCCAATCGTGCAATCTATTGGTTGTGTCTTCGTTATTAAATTTCACTACGGGAAACATTGTTTTGAACCCCCTTCTGTCATCTGAAAGTTTGATGAAGTTGGTTTTACTTATTGTTTGTTGCCCAGCAGCTTAAACTTTCCAAATACATCTTTCTCTAACCCTCATACTCTCTTTCATAGTGAAATTTCCAGAGACGGCTCCATTTCACCCATTTCCATTTCACTTCTCATGTTGATGTGTCCCAAATACTTTATTTGCCTTTCTTTTATGGCTTTAATGAGGGGATCTTGTAACACCTGCAGATCTCAATAATTCACCGCTTATTCACTGTTTATTGCTTTTTACCGCTACTATTACTTACATTAACTTATTTTGCCTGAGTTATTCTTTTAACTCATTTGATTTCATGTGGTTATTACATTACTACACCGCAAACTAACACTTACAGTAACAACTATTTTGGACAGAAAAAGTTGATATTTCTTGATTGACAGAATCTGTCTTAGTTGTTATCTTTACCTTTATTCTTCTTTCCAAACTAAATTACAAGTGCCTCAAATGGGTTCGCCTAGCCATATGTAGGACGTGACGATTCCTTGGGTGAGCCCAGTACCAGAGCGCTGTGTGATGGCTCTGCAAGTATGGAAGCCTCCTTGGATGGCATGGAATGCCCATGGTCTGCCCCTGCCTTCCCTTGAGGGCTGACCAGGATGTCTTTGGCTGTTCTATATGGACCAGCTGGGATGGGGGATAACACCACAACAGTGAGAGTCAAACATCCTAAGAAACACCCGGGAAGGTTAACCCGGTCAGCAAATGCCCGCAGAAGTCGGATGTGTCGGCCTAGAGGCACAAGAACGCAGCTCTGCTGTAAACAGGCACAACACAATCACGTCCGGAAAAAAAAACAGAATGAACGCAGAAGCAGTAGAAGAAACGGGTTCGCCTCATGGCGAGGGACACTAGTAATGAGGAAAACTAACACACACACACGCACACACACACGCACGCACACACACACGCACACACACACACACACACACACACACACACACACATCAGGCCAGTGCACTAGAAGCAGCAGCGCGTCAATGGACTATGCTTGAATTCAAAGCCAGTGAACGTGTAAACCGTATTGTACAACAAACCTGACAATGCTGACAGTGAATTTAGTAACTTTTCTCCAATTTATCTTGTTAAAAATATCAGGTGATATATTCCAGCGATGTAAGCTGACGCTGGGTAAGAAAGACCTTGAGAAACCATGACGACGATTTAAATAAAGTTTTTTCACTGGAAACACGGGGCAAACGAAATAGGAGACATCACACACGGAGAGATGGGAACTAGAGATAGAGATGAATCACATAGATACGAAATGGAGCCTGCTGTATGCAGTAGGACGACTAGGTTTAGGGACTATGTCTGGGATAAAGGGAAGAAGAAGAAGAAGAAGAAGAAGAAGAAGAAGAAGAAGAAGAAGAAGAAGAAGAAGAAGAAGCAGAAGAAGAAGAAGAAGAAGAAGAAGAAGAAGAAGAAGAAGGAGAAGGAGAAGAAGCAAAAAATGATGATGATGATGATGATGATGATGATGATGATGATGATGATGATGAAAGAATGGTCCTGTAAGGGATAAAGAGCATAAGATGATGATGAAACAAGAATAAATTTCGCCATTTCAAACGATCACCAGAGTCGTGGATCAGCTCTGTGTTCTTGTCCCCGAACATATCATGTGATCAGACCATCCAGATATTTATTTCTCTGCCTTCCCCTTTGTTTGTTTTCCCCTGAGTCTTGTCAGATGTCATAACGTTCTCTGGTTTATTTCCTCTCATAACATGCCCAAAATATCTTGAGTGTATGCGTCTAAATTCTCTAATCATTTTACGATTTTTATTTGTTTCTTGTGGGACTTCCTTATTTGGTTTTTCAGTTTGTCCGTGGTATTCATTTCCTTTTCCTTAGAACCCACATTTCCAATACCATTAACTGTTTTTCAGCTTGTCCGCTCATTGTCCACGTTTCACATCCATACAAAAGTATAGGTTCTATGTAGCACTTTAACACTCTTTTTCCTCATTGCAACTGACATCTATTTATTGCCCAGTAATTTGTCCATCTTGCAAAAGGCAACCTTTGCCATAGCAATTCTTGTTCTAATACCTTCAAGATACACCCGATTAGATGTTATGACTTCCGAGATAATTTTACCGATTCACTTATTTAAGAATATTCCCATTGTACATTGTGGTATTTCTTTCTTGTTAGAGATGACGATAATCTCTGTCTTCTTACATTTTAATTCCAACCCTAGTCGTTCATTGTGTACAATAACTATATCTACTAAATGTTGCAGATCCTGTTCGTTGTCTGCAATCAATACTGTATCATCCGCATATGTAATATTATTGATATGTCCTCATAATGGCGATTCCTCTCATATCTTCTAAATTTATTTTGTTTAAAAATATGTTCACTGTATAAGGCAAAAGATCTGGAGACTTTACACATCCATGTCACACATCTCTCTTAATATGCAGCTATTGACCTACTTCATTATCAATCTTTATGGCCGCTTGTTGTTTCCAATATCTTTTAAAAAAAAGTCTTATTTGGAATAGATTAAGTGTAAGCAATAAGTGTATAGAATAGCATGTGCTGAAGAAATAAGAGCTCGATACAGAAAAAATAAATAATTGAATGAGTTGAAGAATAGTATAGAAGATAGTGCATTGCATGAATAACTATACAATATTTAAAGAAATAACTATAGAACATGAGTGAAAAAATAACTGTATAGAATATGAACTGAATGAATAACTGTATAGAATATAGTACATTGATGAAATAGCTATACAATATAATGAGTTTAAATAACTATAATACGAGCTGAAGAAACAACTGTAGAAAATATTAGTTGAATAAATAACTGTATAGAATACAATATCTTTAAGAAATATCCGAATAGAATATAAATATAGTCCTTTGGAAAAAAATACCTATAACACACAATGAGTTAAAGAAATACTTGTATAAAACAAAAGTTGTATAAATAACTGTATAAGACAGAAGCTCAAAAAATAACTACAGAATATACAGAAAATAGTAAACTGCAGAAATAATTATAGGGTATAATGAGCTGAAATAATCACTGTACAAAATAAAAGTAATTAAAGTGATATCTGCCCATATTACTCGTACAAACAGTTACAAGTATAACTGGGGCAGGAAATCTAAAGCACCACAATGGATGACTTCGAGAGGTAGCATGGTAATTCGACGTGAGAGGGTTAAAATAACAAAGAAGTGAGACAGCCTATAATATAGTGAGGTAAAGAAACAAGTGGGATAGTGAGGCTAATTTGGGATAGTAAGGCTAAGCTGGGATAACGAAGCTAAACTGAGATAGTGAGTTTAAACTGGGATAATTAGGTTAATCTGGGATAGTGAGGCTAAAGTGGGATAGTGAGGGTAAACTGGGATAATGAGGTTAAACTACGATAGTGAGGCTAAACTGGGATAATGAGATTAAACTACTATAGTGAGGCTAGACTGGGCTAGAGAGGCTAAACTGGGATAGTGAGGCTAAAGTGGGATAGTGAGGTTAAACTGGGATAGTGAGGCTAAACAGGGATGGTGAGGTTAAACTGGGATAGTGAGGCTAAACTGGGATAGTGAGGGTAAACTGGGATAATGAGGCTAAAGTGGGATAGTGAGGTTAAACTGGGATAGTGAGGTTAAACTGGGATAGTGAGGCTAAACAGGGATGGTGAGGTTAAACTGGGATAGTGAGGTTAAACTGGGATAGTGAGGGTAAACTGGGATAATGAGGCTAAATTGGGATAGTGAGGCTAAACAGGGATGGTGAGGTTAAACTGGGATAGTGAGGCTAAACAGGGATGGTGAGGTTAAACAGGGATAGTGAGGCTAAAGTGGGATAGTGAGGTTAAGCTGGGATAGTGAGGTTAAACAGGGATGGTGAGGTTAAACTAGGCTAGTTGCGCTAAGCTGAAATAGTAAGACTAATTTCTAGCCGCTTGGGTTAGAAATAGTTACAGAAACAAGTGCTTTGGTTAGAGATTGTTAAAGAAACAAGTACTTGGGTTTGAATAGTTAAAGAAACAATTACTAGTGTTAGGAATAGTTAAAGAATCAATTACTTGGTTTAGGAATGATTAAAGAAACAAATACTTGGGTTAGTAATAGTTAAAGAAACAAATAGTTGGGTTAGGAATAGTTAAAGAAACAAGTACTTGAGTTATGAATAGTTAAAGAATCAAATACTTGGGTTAGAAATAGTTGAAGAACAAGTGCTTGGGTTAGGAATAGTAAAAGAAACAAGTACTTGGGTTATGAATAGTTACAGAAACAAGTACTTGGGTTAGTAATTAAAGAAACAAATACTTGTGTTAGGAATAGTTAAAGAAACAAGTACTTGGGTTAGGAAAAACTAAAGACACAAGTATTTGGGTTAGGAATAATTAAAGAAACAAACACTTGTGTTAGGAATAGTTAAAGAATCAAGTACTTGGTTGAGGTCTGATTAATGAAACAAATACTTGTGTCAGGAATAGTTAAGAAACGTGTGTTTGGGTTAGGAATAGTTAAAGAAACAATTGCTTGGGTTAGAAATAGTTACAGAAATAAGTGCTTGGATAAGGAAAAGTTACAGGACAGCTGCTTGGGTTAGAAAAAAAAAATGTGAAAGCAACACATTCTCTACACCGATGACTTGGACTGAAACGTAGACTTGTCGTTCAGAAAGCAATGGCAAACTACTGAATGCAAACTTACCTAGAAAATTAACCAGGGGTTGAAAGCAACGTCCGGCAAAGAGCATTCAGCGTTTAACAAGTGTTTGAGTTGACAGATTTAGTGGAGCAGTTTCTTGGATTGCAACGATTTAAAGTGGCAACTACTTTGTTATAAAGAGTTAAAGAATAAATTGTTTGCATTAGAACGATTTAAAGTGGCAACTGCTTTGTTAGAAAGAGTTGAAGAAACAAATGCTTGCACTAGAAAGAGCTACAGGAACAACTACGTGGGTTAGAAACGTGAAAGTAACAAAAGCTTGGTTTCGAAAGATTTCGAGGAGCAATTTCTTGGATGAGAAAGATTTAAAGTGGCAACTGCTTTGCTAGAAAGAGTTACAGTAATAAATGTATGGTTTAGAAAGAATTAGAAGAGCAACTTTTTGGATTAGAAAGATTTAAAGTGACAACTGTTTTGTTAGAAAGAGTTGTAGAAACAACTGCTTGCATTAGAAAGACTTACTGAAACAAATACTTGGGGTATAAATGTGAAAGTAACAATTGATTAGTTTAGAAAGATTTAGAGGAACAACTTCTTGGATTAAAAAGATTTAAATTAATAGCTTTTTTAAATTAGGCAGATGTCAAGAAATAACTGCTTGGGAATCGAAACAGTTAAAGTAACTAACTACGTAATTAGGAAGAATTAAAGGAACAACTGCTTGGTTTAGAAAGAATTAAAAGAGTAACTACTTGAGTTAGAAAGAGTTAGAGGAACAACTACTTTGTTAGAAAGAGTTAAAGAAACGACTGCATTGGTTAGGAAAAGTTAAAAGAGCAACTGCTAGGGTTAGGAAGAGTTAAAGGAACAATTGCTTTGTTAGTGTTACAGGAACGATTGCATGGATTAAGAAGAGTTAAAAGAACAACTGCTTGGGTTAGGAAGAGTTACAGGAACAGCTGCTTTGTTAAATATAGTTACAGGAGCAACTGCTTTGTTAAACAGAGTTACAAGAATGACTGCTTGGGTTAAGACGATTAACAGAGCAACTGCTTAGGTTAGGAAGAATAAGGAACGACTGCTGGGGTTAGGAAGAGTTAATGTAACATCTACATGAGATAAAAGAGCACAAGTAACACCTGCTGGGTGAATTAACAGTAATAATAACATCAGTCCGGGACCCAAGACTAGTCAATATACAGACACCCCCCTTCCCCCTTTCTTTAACCCACGTGTCATATTAAATGACTTGCGACATAATAACAATTAACAGAAAATTCAACTCATATCTTTTCAAAGATATCATCTGATCATGTATTCATTTATCACCATATACTGAGTTACATATATTAGCATGTCTGTATGAGCTAGTTTGAATTCATACCTTACAAACGACATTTGAATTGAGAGTATACCCTCTCTAACCCAATGACATCTGTTGCCCAATAGAAGTTTTTATGACGCAATTAGTTTTTGTGGACTGCAAATTGAGTGTTGATAATTCATGTAATTTTTGGGGTGGATCTCTTAAATGTTACTAATATGCAAGTTAGTTTGCATTGTTATGCATTTCTGTTATCCTTTGATTATGTACCGCGGGCAGGGTATATTGCCTTTGATATTTAATTGTTTATTTAACATCATGTAATTTACTGTGGCGTTTTTTTCCCCTCTCTCTTCTCTTGGAAGACACGTAAAAATGACTTTCTCGTTATCATCATCATTATCATAAATATCTTTGTGGTCGTCATCATCAACATCATTATCGTCATATCCCAAACGCAATCAGTCAAGTGCGTTAGAAGAAATAGCACATGTAAGGACTACGCTTGAGTTCAAGGTGAGCGACGCAAAAAGAAATCATCATCATCATGTGGGCGTCATCACCATCATTATTATCGGCGTCACTATCATTATCATCCTCATCATCATTATCGTTAGCATCAAAATCGTTGCGGGTACCATCATCTTCATCATTTATTAGCACATTATCAACAATGAACATTTTGAATGAATCTACCTGTGGAAACGTTAGGCCGAGAATCGTGGAGCATATAATAAACAACGAAGAAGAAAACTGGTGTATTGAGCTATGATACAGAACAAACAATAGAGTTGAGTTGAGTTGAGTTAAGAACCGACATCAATGCACTCAGGACATTCCCATATGTGCTCAGTCCCCTCGTTCAACAGCCAGTGAAGAGTCATACTACTAATCGTTCCTACCGCTGTCTGATTTAAAGTTCTCCTGGTCTTCCCTCTCAGTTTTGAGATTCTTCCAGAACCCCTACCGATCCCCGCAATCTCATTCTTTCCACATTCAGGTTCTCAATCTGTTCCCCTGCCTCCTCCACCTGGTCCCAAAAACGCATGCCCACCTCTCCCTTGTCCAAAGGCAATCTACCACCAAGAGGTGCATTCCTTGCCAGCAAATCAGCCTGTTCATTTCCCCGCACAATAGATCGAGATCGGTGGTGGTGGTGGTGGTAGTTGGGGGGAAAGGGGGGAAGAATTATTTAAAATTTCAATATCGCAAAAATGGCTCACGAACAGCATTTTATGTCTGGGAAATTAAAATGCTTTGGCTGCTTTACTCGGCCCAGTATACATTTATTTTTTGCATATCCTTTACAGGACATCGCTGTCAACACCAGCATCCTTCAGCTGTATGTTGATTTCTTGGCAAGACTACGCTCAGCAGTTTGCCATTGCTTTCTGAGCGGCCGGCTCACATACAACGTAAGTTACCGATGCGATTCGAACCACTGCTGATTCTAACCGTCATCACGTTACCGACGAGCGTATACGAGATTACGGAGAAAAGTCATAACCTCTAAGCCACGAAGCCGGCCAGTATACATTGCTGCACTAATTTTCCAACTTTATATTCATTTGATCGGCGCGATGATCACATCACCCGTAAAGCAAAATCATGGGAATAGCACCATGTACCGTGGTTCCCCAGGCGTGGAATAGGGTTTCCACTAAATATATTTATATATCTGGCTAATGAAGATACCATTTCTCAAGTGAAATAGGGTTTCCACTAAATATATTTATATATCTGGCTAATGAAGATACCATTTCTCAAGGGTGTCTAGTTCGTCGTACTTCAAAGTATATTTGTTCCTTCGTCAAATGAAGGCGGCAGGTTCGAATCCCAATGCCGCTGCTTTAATGTTCAACTTGATCTTGTCTAGTGCGCCCACTAGAGGTCAGAGTGGCGAAAAAGTTACGAGCGCACGCTTTAGAATTCCCGTGCTCTGATGACGGGGCAAGAGGTTCTTTCCCTACACCGGTCAGTTTGACTGAAATGTTAACTTCTGTTCAGAAAGTAATGACAAACTACTGGACATACAATTACCTAGAAAATTAACCTAGGGTTGGGGGTTGATAGCAACGTCCTATAAATAACACGAGACTTAAAATGCTTTCGCTATTCTCAACCTCTTGTCTCTTCTTCTATGGTTTATGGCGTACGTCATTACAGTGTAGTCACTTGCGAAGCAAACAAGACTGCATGAGCCGTGAAGAAAAGACTGGACCCCCCCCCCCCCCTCACCCCCCCCCCCCACAAAAAAAAAACCAACAAAAAACAACACAACAAACAAACAAACAAAAAACCGCAGGAGATACACCTCCCAAAACCTCAAGCATTCTTTTCCTACATTGTCAAAGAACATTTCGAGCCAAAATAGGCTTTGCCAGCCATCTTAGAACTCCACGGCTCAAAACTCTCAAGCCCACTAGATGAAATGAATGATTATCATCATACTTGATGGACAAACAGCATGAGTACGAATCAATAAACTTGAACTGATTTCTCACGTTATTTCAATGTACCTTAGGGATCTCTCACAAGTTAATATGTGTACACCTTCCTTGCATGTTAGAATATCAACACCATTATCTAGCACAGTGGTTCTCAACCTTATTTTTTACCCATGCACCATTTCACCATATGTTTAGAATGTCATCCGCCCCCGTTTCAAAATGTCATCCCCCCTTTACACACACACACACACACACACACATATATATATATATATATATATATATATATATATATATATATATATATATATATACTCACACACACACACACACACACATATATATGTATATATATATATATATATATATATATATATATACTCACACACACACACACACACATATATATATATATATATATATATATATATATATATATATATATATATATATATATATATATATATATATATATATACTCACACACACACACCCTCACACATAATAAAAAAAAAGGGGGACGATCGCGTTTTGTGTGAAGCCAGTTTGAGTCTGTCAACTTAATTCCCCCCCCCCCCCCCCCCCCCGGAAACCCCAAAATTCCCCCCTAGGTGAGGGGAGGGGGATTCTCCACCGGCTGAGAATCACTGATCAAGCAGAACCTTTGCACAACGTCGCTCCAATCACGACCTGCCGACAAGGTTCTTGATCTCTAGCCAGCTGCATGCCTCACGAATTGTCACACCCAAGGCCTCTTCGGTGCCCTGTGCCTGTCTCCTTGCTGGTCGACCTCCGCATCTTCATGAACCATGGCTTACACCATTTTTCTCCCCAAGCCACTGTAACGTTAAATATGGCCAAAGTCTTGCATGTTTTGAAAAGTTACGATAGATATTATAATTTCCCTGGGCAACAGTTGGTGAAATTAATCATTTCCAAACAACATCTTCTATCCTATCTTGCCAGTGCGGGATCGTCCGCCCCCTAGTTATTCATGACTTTGTTGTAGTTAATTTATTATTTATTATTTTTCCCCCCTTCTTTTCAACTTGTTTTACGCATCGATGCGTCTGCTAACTTCAATGCCTTGTACTGGCTTGATATGTTGATATGACCCCCATTTTGCCTGGCACTTATTTATTAATACATTAATTTGTTTGCGATCTCCCTACGACATGGAAATGGGATTTCGAGCAACTCTCTCTCTCTCTCTCTCTCTCTCTCTCTCTCTCTCTCTCTCTCTCTCTCTCTCTCTCTCTCTCTCTCTCTCTCTCTCTCTCACACACACACGCACGCACACACACACACACACACACACACACATATATATATATATATATATATGTATATATTAGATTATATTTAGTCCATGACGCGTGGCATTGGTGATCCTGCCAGTTTCTTTCAAAATTTCATTGGTCCTTCTATCCGCCATTTGTGTTCACTCATTCTTTTATAACACCACATCTCCGCAGCTTCAACATAATTCCTCACTTGTCTGCTGATTGTCTATGATTTGCTTCCATACATCTGGTTTTGCTCAATATAATTCTTAAGACCTCTTTTCATCACCGATATTGATAGAGATGACTATAGAAAGAATATTTTTCATCTTGTGAAATGCCACCTTTGCTTGGGGTATTCTACAATTAACTTCCTTAATACATCAGACAGACAGTGGGATCAACACATTGTGCCACATTTATTGAAAGACAGCAAGTGGTTTGGCCATGTCGTTAGAATGCAATACCAACAACTAACATCACTGACCTTACGTCAAAGATCATCTGCGACGAGACCAAGAGGACGTCCAAGAAGAAAATGAATTGACGACATCAAAGACATTGTACAATCACACCGAATGACACTATCCAGTGCCGCCCACCGGGCTCTGGAGCGCAAATTATTCCTCCCCACGACGCTTGAAAGCATAAGTGGATGATGATGCTGATGATGATGATGATTATGATGATGATGATGATAATGAATACATCTTTCATCTGGTGGTATTAAAGTAACTAATTACGTAAATACATTGACATGTTTTAGACTGGTTCCATTCACTTTGATGTTGCATTTGGGTATGCACGTGTTCTTTGTAATAATAATTACTTATATTTTTCCGATACTCAGACTAAGTCCTTGTTTTGACTTTCTGTTGTAATTATATCCACTGTTTCTTGTAACTGCGATTAATTTTCAGCCATCAAAACCACGTCAACAGCATAACGCAGGTTGTATGCCCACCAACTGATATTCATGATATTCACACAGATTATGGTCGTCACTGGGAAGAAGGATATACCACAATGTAATGTACAAGGGCATGTTCTTAAACAAGTGAATCGGTACAGTTATCTCGGAACAGTCATAACATCAGATAGGAGATGCCTTGAAGAGATTTAAACAAGAATTTCCATTGCGAAGGTAGCCTTTTGCAAGATGAAAAAAATACTGACCAATAAAATGATATCAATTGAAACGAGAAAAAGAGTGTTGAAATGCTACATAGAACCTGTACTTTTGTATGGATGTGAAGCTTGGACAATGAACAGACAAGCTAAAAAACATATGATGGCTATGGAAATATTGTTTCTGAGGAAAATGCAAAGAATACATTGGACAGACAGAAAAACCAATGAGCTTATGGGAATGTCCTGAATGCTGTGATGTCGGTTCCTAAATCAATCAATCAATCAATCAAAAACCAATGAACAAGTCCTTCAAGAAACAAATGAAGATCGTAAACTGATTAGAGTCATTAGACGCAGACAGTCAACATTTTTGGGCGTGTTATGAGAAGAAATGACTTGGAGAACTTGGTGACAACTGGCAAGATCGAAGGGAATAGCCCAAGGGGAAGACTGAGAAGTGAATACCTGGATGGCTTGGCCGTGTGGCATAGTCGAGACAGAAGTGCCAAGTAGCAGCGCAGATGAAATGACGCAAAATAGAGTTAGCGAGAAAATCGAGGACCAACTTGTACGAGAAACTAGGAGGCTGACGTAAAAATGAGAAAACGTCAGAGAAATTGTCAACAACAACAAACAGTCAGATCTTAGAGCTTGACAAGCGAGGCAGCATGATTCGATTCTCTGGAACGAGATACATTATATACTGGCAGGACACTATTATGATGGCCAACAAATATTGGAAAGGAGCACGAGAATATTAATGCATGATGGATATCAGCCCGAAAATCATGGACAGATGTGCCCAGATCAGAATGAGACTGAGAAAGTCAGAGCAAGGTGACTCATAGGTAAATTGGTGGGGAACAGAAGGACTGTGACATATTCAACTATATATTGTTCATATTTAATAATTTTATACCGTCCCGCCTGGCCATAACAGGCACGGTATCAACAAACTGTAAATTGTCACTGATGTTATTGAATATGCATCAAGCTCGACTCAGGCAAATAAAAAGTGCCTTAAAATGTTGAACACCGGCCTTCGAGTCATTCATCAATGTTGCCATTTTGGTTCTGTATTCTGATGGATTGCTGCAGCCATGGACCTTTGAGCATTGGTTGTTGATCTTTCATTATTTTAACGCAAGTCGGAAGTACAGAGCTGATCCACGACTCTGGTGATCGAGTGAGATGGCGAAACATGACCGCCCACGCTTATCGGCATGGCACATGATGGATGGATGATATTCATGGCGTGTCTTCTATGGATCTCATCATTATTTCTCTCTACAAATTCAACAGATCATATGATAATACACAACCCTGTCTAACGCCGTGTTTAATGTGTTGCAACGTGCCTAATTAGTTGTCAATTCTAATGGCTGCTCTTTGATTATCTTTATCGTCAATGTTTAATATTTCCAAAATTTGTAATAATTTCTTCGTCTTTCATCTTATCTAGTCCCCTAGTGTTTTAAATACAGACAAATATAGATCTCTGTTCATTTCAATAATTCTTTCTGTTAATGTTCTCATGCCGGTCTCTCTGGCCGAGGGGTTACAACACTTTCTCCGTAATCCCGTTTATCACGCAGAGTCTCGTAGCGGACGAGAGCTGGAAGCGGTTCGACCCCCGCTGGTGACTTGCGGGATAACTGAGCCGGCCGCTCAGAAAGCAATGGCAAACTACTGAGCGTAATCTTGCCAAGAAATCAACAGACAGCTGAGAGATGCTGCTGTTGACAGCGATGTCCTGTAAAGGATATGCGGAAAAAAACAAAAACAAATGTCCTCATGATATATATGGCGTTATCTGTGCCTTTACTTTTCACAACCCCGCAATGCTTATCTCCAACTGCTTGCTTTATTTCAGTTTTTATTCTTCTCATTATAATTCTCATTATTATTTTAGTCACATGACACATTAAATAATTGTGCGTGTTGATCTCCACAATCTGTTGCACCAGATTTCTTTGCTAGAGCTATGACGATAGATTTCAAGAAATCACCAGGTATATATCCGCTTTTACAGATATCATTCAACAATTTTGTTACCACTTCTATACCCACGTCTCCAACATCTTTAACTTCTTCAACAATGATATTATTTAACCCCGGGGATTCACCTTTCTCCATGTGATGTATCGTATCTTCAACTTCTGTTGTCAGTATTGGTGGTCCTTCTCATATACTGGAATTGCTTCTGATCGACTGTCATCATCATATATCACTTTGATATATTCTGTCCATCTTTCAGTTATCTTTTATTTATCCATTATTTTACATTTCTTTGTTTCCAAACCACTGCTTGCTATCTTTCCAATACCCGTTAATACTTATATATTTCTGTACATAGATTTTGTGCCTTTTCGGTGTTCTTCAATATCCCTGAACTGACTTGACTTCTTTCGCCAGACTTCTTTCGCTGCCTTACATTTGTGTGTGTGTGTGTGTGTGTGTGTGTGTGTGTGTGTGTGTGTGTGTGTGTGTGCAGGGGGCTGCGTGGTCTTGAGGTATGGTGTCCGCCTCGAGTGCTGGGGGTCCCGGATTCAAGCCCCGGTGAGGACCTGGATGTGGACTTCTAGTAATACAATTTCCCCTGGCCTCTGGGTATTGTTGCGCACGTAAAAATCCCTTGGCAGTTGGAAATCTAAAAAGAGTAGCCTAACGGCGCTGCCCGGGCAACATTTCTAGTTAAAAATCTACCCAATGTATTTCAGGATCCTCGCCGGTGCTACGGAGTTCGTGCACTGAGTGAGTTTCTCCAGACTCAGGTTTGAGTTAGGAGGAGAACGGAGCACTTATGGGTTACACCCGTGTGCCATGATATTGATCCATCGACTAAACAAACTAAACCTTACATTTGTGTATCATTTCTGAATTCGTTCTTTTATATTCATCTTGATTTTGTTTACTTTTTCTCCTAATGTCTACCAAGTCTAGAATTTTCTTTGTCATCCAGTCTTTTTTATTTTTTCCTATTTTCCAATTACTAGTGCATGGTCACTTTTGCGATCTGCTCCTGGTCTTAATTTTACGGATGTATGTAAATGTATTTCATTTAATAATATACATACTTATGTATGTGTGCATTTACGACCACATGCTTCTGTATCCCATTTCACTGTCTCCACTGAAACAATAGCAGCTGCTGCGCAACGACTGCTCGTGACCGACTGTCGGTTACTGCACGTGAATGTTTGAGAAACACTGTAGCGCCCTCTAAAGCACGATTTGTCACTGTTTAGCCAACGGATCAAAGTTTCAGAGCACACGTTTTAAACACAATCGGAAACTGAATATGAGCCAAATCTGTAATATCGCCATGAATTTCGAATAAAATATATACATTATTAACTATCGTCGTTAATTTCACAACCACTACCCGTTGCCAGGTTTCCATTTGCATATGTAAATGAAATAAATTATGAAATATTAGCCGCAGTTTAGTTCTAGTATCTTCTAATTTGTATTCACCAGTATTCATGGATTATGAAAGAAAGAATATCAGAACAGACTTAGCTTGCGTGACAGCAAAAGAGCTGGAAAAGAATAGTGGTGTTGATGAGATAGCATCAAGGCTGAATGATACACAGGTGCGCAAAATGGAGGACAAGGGGACGGCATTCACAATTCCAAGGTCATTAGGATAAACCGTTAAATAGATATAGTTTTGATGAGAAAATATGGCTCTGTAATGATTTTAACAAGCCATCTGTAGCTTTGTTTAATACAGACATTATCTTCATGCCTGCATTATTTTTGCTTAACATATGCAAGATCTTCGCACCCGACAATATTGTTAAAAATATATTACATTTTGATGGGCTATATCGGCCTGTTTCATCTGTAATGTAACGTTGATATGCCGCCTAATGATACGGGCGACAGGTAAAATGATAATACAGTATACTGCATTTTACACAAGTCGTGATGAAATTGATATTTTCATTCCATAAAAAGTGGACAAGAAAATTAGAAATTTAACAAAGAAAATGAATTGTCGCTTGACCATGAACTTCACGGCGTTTGTGTGTGGGTGAGTGTTTATTTGTTTCAATAGGGGTTTGGTGTGAATCTGCAGCATGGCCGTCACGTATGCGGGTGCAATATGCCATGATATCATCAGATGAACGGGGGCATTATATTTGTTATCTTA
>OY992877.1:145052763-145087763 GCA_963921405.1 Cepaea hortensis | reverse complement strand
TTACAAATGCCAGGCTACATATCGACACCTGAAGAAAGGCAAAGAAGTGAAAGAAACACCGCATCCAAGGAATCTTTCGCCAGAATGAGTCGTATCATGAAAAACATATCACCACAAGCACGCCAATAATATAACAATTTATTACATGAATCATTTCTTTCTGAAATGTTTATTTAACTCCTTCTGTCCTGTTGTATTCTTATTTTACTCATCCAAGCACAGGCATTTACTATTGTATGTTACTTGTTCTTACTCTACTTCTTCTGCTTGCTCTACTTTTCTTTATTCTAAATTTTCAGCCGCTGTTGCTTCTTCATCATCTTTCCTGCCCCTCTTCTCCATCCTCTCCTACTTCTTCTACGTCTTCTCTCCTGCCCCTCCTCCTCTTTCTCTCACCCCTCGTTCTACTTTGTTTCTCTCCTCCTCCTTCTTTGACATCTTCTCCTTAATTATAACTCCTCAACAAAGAATAAATTAGACTAACACTCTAGGACAAAAAGTTTTAAAAAAAATACATAAAACAGGAATAGAAAGAAAAGAACACAAATCTGCTTCAAGAAATGATGTACAGCGCTAGAAAAGCAGTTAACTGACACTGAACTAGGGTGTATTTTTCATGACTGTGCAGTGTTTGAAAATATTGCCGATCCAAGTTTTGTATTATATTGCGGATCCAAGTTTTGTATTCACCCTCTGTAAGGTTCATGCAACGTAATAGGTAAATACAAAACTTGGACCGGCAATATTTTCAAACACTGCGCAGTCATTAAAAATGCACCCTATAGTTCTGTTTCCTGTGTGTAAAACTACTCTGCCAAACCATTGACAATGACTTAACTGTAACTGGTTCATTGCTGAAAGGATAATATATCGACATATGTTACCTCTTATTTGGTCAGAAGGACGATATATCGCCATACTAAGGTAATCGTGTTATTATTTTTTGTTTCGTGGTATCTCCCGCAATTTCAGTGCTCATTGAGCGGAAATTTACATTATAATACTTGTTCATTTGACTATGAACCATGTTTGGTTCAAACCTACTTTTTTGCTTTGCGCAGAATCAGTTAAGTTAACCTCGTGCCACTTACAACGGCTGCAGTTTCATCCTGGACATACCAGCGGCCAATCATGTTTGGTACGATGTTTGCATTCAAACATCCACCCCTGCCTTTGTTTTACACAAATCGGATAGTTGTGAGATCGCAAGTCTCCTGGCTCGATCTATCATGGCACTGACCATATCGTTCAGCGAGTGCCGTTTGGACATGAAGCTGAAGACCCATCACCTTATTTTCAATATGCCAAGATGGCGTGGAAATACGTTACTGACCTTTCCCCTGAAGTATTACATTTAAAAAAAAAATAGTAGTAGTAGTAGTAGTAGTAGTAGTAGTAGTAGTAGTAGTAGTAGTAGTAGTAGTAGTAGTAGTAGTAGTAGTAGTAGTAGTAGTAGTAGTAGTAGTAGTAGTGGTAGTAGTAGTAGTAGAAACGGTCTTTTATACGATTTTAGCTTAGGCGTGTATTTTGTTTAGCACGGGGCACAATGGTGGTCAGTAGAGTGCCATACACTTTTGCTTCTCCACAAGATAGCACTGGGAATTTTATCAAGGATAGACGTATAGAAAAGAGGCACGAAACAGACAGTCGGAAGAGACAGGCGAAACAGATAGGATAGACATGCATACGGAATAGATGAGCGGGATAGACAAATACATACGGACAAGCGAAATAGAAAGAGACAGGTTTCGTAGACAGATGAGATAGACTGAAGGAATAGAGAGACACACGTGTAGATAGGTAGGTAGACAGACAGAGATGCAGACAGACAGATAGATCATGCAATAGTAGAAATTTAAAAAAAAAACATATTACACTTTGAAATGATTCCTCTTTGTGAAGAGTGAGTAAAGTAATGGGTTCTTAAAATGTCAATCAGGTCATTAGACCTGCTATTTATTAAAACAATATCTCGTCTAAACCGTGTTATTATGTCACAAAAAGTTCATACTGATGTCATGCATACTGTTGCTGTGATAAATTAACCATGTATATTTTTGTAATATATAATGTAGTATATTGCTTTGCTACGGAAAACGGACGATTCAATATAGAAATAATTTCTAATGTTCGCGTCTTTCGTTTTTACAAAAGTGACTTTTCTTGTTTATGCGTGGCAGGTATAATGGCTGTGTGAACGAGTATGTTGCTGTCTCTACAACCTGCGTGTGGTAATGTATGTTGGTACTGGAATTTGGGCTGTAACCACACCCGTATGAAATGTGGGCTGTAACCACACTCTATGTACTGAAATGTGTGCTTGTGGTGTACCTGTTTGTGGTGCATCTGTTTGTAGTGTACCTATTTGTTGTGCACCTGTTTGTGGTGTACCTGTTTGTGGTGTACCTGTTTGTGGTGTACCTGTTTGTGGTGTACCTGTTTATGTTGCACCTTTGATTTGTTTACAAATTTCACATGTCCAAAAAAAAGCACCATATCACAGATATACAGACAATACATAGCAGCGGCCTTGACCGAAGTGTTTGCCTGAGTGGCATGGGACTAGAAAGCCAACATCGACTCACTACAATGGATGCCGTGCACCACTCAGAGCACATGTTGATTGCAGAAGGAGGAGGAGGAGGCGAAGCAGCAGTGTACATGTTATGTTACCACGATCAACATCCCCGCACATTGGTATTTCTCCACGCGTTCTCAGTCCTCCGATGCAGCAACCATTTCTAAATATCTCTCTCTGCTCTGTTCCATGAGGAGTTGATTGTCATAGGGCAGGGGTGTCAAACTCAATCGCTCAGCAGGTCAAAACTCAAATCACACGTAAGGTTGCGGGCCAGACATGATAAACACTCAATAAGCAGGAAGTTAAAGCTTTATTTAAACATTAATATAAATTAAAACAGTAAACAAGTTTTAATAATAAAACATCATTGGTATACACAGTTTCACTTTTATGTCAGTTTGTCAGGCACGATGTTTGGCATCTTTTCGTGGCTACAAGTTCGTTTATGTTAGGAGTAATGATTTGTGTCATTGAGATTCTCATGATGGACTGCAAGTGTTCATCAGTGAGACGACTCCTGTGTGATGCTTTGTTAATCTTCATCACAGAAAACAGCTGCTCACACATATGTGCTACCAAGTATGCTCAAGGTTCGAGCCGCATGTAGACGAAGCCGGGGCAACTCTTCAGGAATAAACGAGTAAACAGTGCAGGTCTCACAGTGTCGTACTTTGCCTTTAGTGTCCAATTACACTGCAGCTCTGTTAACTCCGACTGCAAAATTTACAAATTTGACACACGGGTTTACCGCCAATATCAATCATGTGCCATGCCGGAAAGCGTGGGCGGTCATGATTCGCCATTTCACTCGATCACCAGAGTCGTGGATCAGCTCAGTGTTCCTGTCTCGTCCATGCCATGTGGCCAAGCCATCCAGGTATTTTCCTCTCGGTCTTCCTCTTGGTCTGTTCCCTTCGATCTTGCCAGCTGTCACTAAGTTCTCCAGTCCATTTCTTCTCATAACATGTCCAAAGAATTTTGACTGTCTACGTCTAATTTCTCTAATCAATCTACGATTTTCATTTGTCTCTTGTAGTACTTGTTCATTGGTTTTTTCTGTCTGTCCATGGTATTCTTTGCATTTTCCTCAGAAACCACATTTCTGCAGCCATCAGATGTTTTTCTGCTTGACTGCACATTGTCCAAGTTTCACATCCATACAAAAGAACAGGCTCTATGTATCCCCTCAACACTCTTTTTCTCGTTTCAATTGACATCATTTTATTTGTCAGAATGTTTTTCATCTTGCTAAAGGCTACTTTCGCAATGGCGATTCTTGTTCTAATCTCTTCAAGGCATCTGCCATCAGATGTTATGACTGTTCCGAGATAATTGAACCGATTCACTTGTTGAAGAATATTCCCATTTACTTGTATATTACATTGTGGTACTTCGTTCTTCCTAGTGACGACCATAACCTGTGTCTTCCTACAATTTAATTCCAACCCCAGCTGCTCACTGTGTATAACCACAGCGTCTACTAATTGTTGCAGATCCTGTGCATTGTCTGCAATCAATACTGTATCATCTGCATATCTAATGTTATTTATGTTTCGTCCTCCAATGCTGATTCCATTTAGGTCTTCTACATTTCTGAAAATATTTTCACTGTATAGGGAAAAAAGATCTGGAGACATTACACATCCCTGCCTAACACCTCTCTTAATAGGTTGGTATTGTCCTACTTCATTATCAATCCTTATGGCAGCTTGTTGTTTCCAATATATGTTTTTTATAAGTTTAATGTCTTTCCCATCAATTTGTAGATCTGCAAGCATATCCACAATGTTGACATGTCTAACTCTATCAAAAGCCTTTGTGTAGTCAATAAAGCAAAGATGTATATCCTTGTTAACTTCTACAGCACGTTCAATAACTGTTCGCAGCATATACACAGCATTTACTGTACCCTTTCCTTCTACAAAACCACATTGTTCTTCCCCTATTTCAGGTTGTAGTTTCCTCCTCACTCTTTGCATGATAATTCGTAACAAAATCTTTGTGATGTGACTCATTATACTAATTGTTCTATGTTGATCACATTCTAAGGCTCCTGATTTCTTTGGTATTGCAATAAATACAGAATTACATAATTCAGAAGGTATATCTCCAGTATCATATAATGTGTTCAGCAGTCTAGTGACTTGCTCTAGTCCAAATTCTTCTAGAGCTCTAATCATTTCTGTTGTGATGTTATCTGCACCGGGGGCCTTGCCAGCTTTCATATGCTTAAGAACATTTTGAACCTCCATCTTTAAAATTGCTGGTCCTTCATTATTAAATCTAATAGCATACTGTTCCTCTCTGTTATCATTATACAGGTCTTTCACATAATCTGTCCATACATGTAGAATCTGATCTTTTTCTATTATGACTTTGCCATCTTTAGTTTTTAGACAGCCTGTTGATGTACTTGTTCTTTTATTAGTAAGTTCCTGAACTCTTTTGTGCACTAATTTGGTATTTTGACTGTTGTGTTGTTTTTCAATTTCTAAGCACTTTTCCTCAAGCCATGATTCTTTTGCCTTCCTACATAATACTCTGACTTGTCTGTGAATTTCTTCATATTTGGCAGGATTATTTTTGTTGAGTCTTCTTGTTTCCATTAAGTGTAAAATTTCCTCTGTCATCCATTTCTTACGACCCACCTTCTTTAATTTTGGAATAGTTTTTTCTGCAGCCACATTGATTGAATTCTTTAACATTTCCCATTGATCATCCACATCCTGGAATAGGATCTCTAGATCAGACAATATTTCAAATCTGTTCTGTACTTCTATGTTGAATTTGTTTTGTATTTCCTTGTCATTACTCAATGTACACAAATCATATTTAGTGTTCCCTGTTGTATACTTGACTTTCTTCAACTTTATCCTCAATGTTCCTGTGAGTAGTCTGTGGTCACTATAACAATCAGCACTGGGAACTGTTTTTGCTACTGTTAGCGCGTTTCTAAATCTTCTGCTAATGAGAATGTAGTCAATCTGGTTTCTAATCCTGCTATCAGGACTCCTCCAGGTCCATACTCTTCTAGGGTGTTGCTTGAACCAGGTGTTTCCTACAATCATTTCCTGTTCTTATGCCCACTCTACTAGTCTGTATCCTCTTTCATTTCTCTCTCCTAAACCATAGTTTCCTACTGTGTATCTATCCCCTTGATTTCCTACTTTTGCATTGAAGTCCCCTATTATGATGTTTATTTCTGAATTTTTACATTTCTTTAAGGCAGACTCTATGTCATTATAAAATTCCTCTACACTATCTTCACTGGACTCTCCTGTTGGGGCATATACTTGAATAACATTTATGTTAAAATGTCTGCCACTCAATTTAACTAGTAGAACTCTGTCCGACACGGCCCAATATCCCTGAACAGACGTTGATGTTTTCCGGTCCAAAATTATTGCCACTCCCCTATGTCGATCCTCACCTCCAGAATAAATAATCTTAAAATCTTTATGTATCTTGATGCCTGCTCCTGTCCATCTCGTTTCGCACATACCTAATATATTAATTTTTTCTCTTTGAATTTCTTGTGTTATGTTCTCTAATTTTCCGTCGTTGTTTAACGTCCTAACGTTCCATGTTCCTAATTTTAATGTCTCTGTCCTTGTCTTGCGATGATCAGTCTTTAAGCGAATCATAATAAACTAGGCAATTTCAAAGAGGTAGTTTGCCGTTGCTTTCCTCTATGGCAGTGACCATACTGGCCGGGTGACCGCAATCATTGTCTCTCGAAAGAGAGAAAGCTTGCCGTCGCGAAACTCGAGACCATAACCAACAAATATCTGTCGGCTGCCCTCATAATTTCATCCACCACCTGCCTTCCGTGGCTTCTTTTGAACACTTCCAATTAACGAACACGAAATAACATCACATAATCCAAAGGAAAAACACTATCCACACGAATTTCACGGGAATTTCCATAGGGAATCCACAGAAAAACACTGAACAGCGTCTCCCCCAAGAACAACGAGACATCGCGTCGCCATCTTGCAGCGGCTTTGAAAGGCTCTGTTTTCAGAATCAACTTGTATCTTGGGCATTTTAAAGGCTAGCTTTGATTTTAAAAGATTGTGCATGTACCGACATACGCTTGATTGATATCAGGTTAGCCTTAGCAGGAAACGGTTATATAATATCCGGCATTACACTACTTTCATTTTTTATGCGATAATCCAAAACGAGCATCTGAACGTTGCTAGGTAACTATAAATGCGAACTCTAACTCACTACACAACTTTTATTTTCGCTTATTCTGATCGAAGCGAGAACTCTCTCAGGTAGCCCATCATTTGGAAGGCTGCTAATTAGGAAATTTGATTTGCACTTTATAACGTGACCATGAAAAAATATTTTTGCCTAAAATTCGCTCTTGGGCAGAATATATTTGTACATCGGTTAAGACCTCTCGGGCCTGATATGATTGTACGGCGGGTCGTATGTGGCCCGCGGGCCTTGAGTTTGACACATGTGTCCTAGGGGGCCACAACGACGCGCCTGAGCAGGCTGCACTCTCATATCATGTACATTCTTTGGGGGAATTCAAAACATGGTAACTCTATAGTGTCTTGAAGCATGTTTGTAGGTGTGTGCGTGTGTGTATATTTAAGTGAGTATGTATATGCTTCTGTGTCTATAATTGTATGAGTATGTTTATACCTCTCTCTCCCTCTCTCTCTCTCTCTCTCTCTCTCTCTCTCTCTCTCTCTCTCTCTCTCTCTCTCTTTCTTTCTTTCTTTCTTTCTCTGTGTGTATGTATAGGTCTGTCTGTTTGTGTGTAGGTCTGTCTGTTTGTGTATTCATGTGTATAATAGTACTAGTTGGAGGTACTTTTTGACATCGCTGACCATCAACTATAGGGGAATATGTGAAAGATACACACCAAAGTCTATCTAACTTTGCAATGTTTTTTTTCTGTATTCAAACACACACACATATTGATCTAACCATCTAATATTATATAGTTTACTTTTCGTGGTTTGACAGGCTTATTTATGGCATTTCTACAGATTATATTGATTTGAATAAATGACCCTGAACGAAGTCAAATAAATTATTTGAAGCTTTGGGCTACTTGTATGTTTACGCCTGTGTAGGGAATATTCGAAAGTTATCTTTCCCTACTACATTTGGATGAACAGTGTTACAAATGTTAGTTGCATATCCTTAAAAGGACGTCGCAGACTCACTGGTCGTGCTACTCAGCAGCAGTGTTAAGCATAAGAAATAAAGTAAGGGGTCGTGATTCAGTTCTTGAGGCGTACTGGGAATCTGGTACTACAAAAATAAGTCGCGTAGTCCCAACTTAGACCGTGTCGCGCTGGATTTTAACGTGTTGGTATGGGGGACGGTCGTTCAGAAAGCAATGGCAAACTACTGAACGTGAACTTGCCAAGACATCACTATCAACAGTGCTGGTGTTGACAGGATGTCCTGTAAATAGGATACGGAAAAAAAATGTAGGAACTTGCTGATTTGAGTTTGTCAAGTGTTAGGGTCATCATCATCAAGTGCCGTGCCGGCTGGCGTAGGCGTTCATGGCTCTCCATAGATCTCGGTCTTTGGTTTTCTGGATCAACTCCGCTGCTGATATTCCTCCATGCCACCGTCTCAATCCATCCAGCATCACTTCTCTTGGTCTACCTCTGCCTCTCTTCCCCTCGATCTTTCCAGTTGTTACGATGTTCTCCAATGCCTCTCTTCTCATCACATGACCGAGGAAAGCTGTTTGTCTCTGTCTTATTGTTGTTATAAAGTGTTAGGGTGAAAAGTGAAAATTAGTAACCTGCCGATGACCCGCAGACTACACAAGTCAACCCCGCCTCCACGTGGTGTAGACTGGGAAACCATGACCGCAAGGTCATGGGCTAACGGGCATATGGCTCGTCATAGGGAATGGACTCCCTATGGTCAGATTTGTATCCTAAACCTGCGACTGGCTTAGCAAGCCGGCAGGGGATCTTCATACTGCTCGTAGAAAGACTAAGAAGTATAAACGGACTGACCCAAATAGATATAGACCCAGCAATGTTAATGGAGACCATAAGCGGGCACTCTCCCGCTGTTTATTCTTCACCTCGACACCGCAAGGTACAAGAGGAACATGATGAGATGAGATGAGAAGTGTTGGGACCATCACATTTTGTAGGCCTGAGTACACGGAGGAATAGGCGGCCAGTGTCTCCCTCCCGTATGAACTGACATCGAACCCTCGTCCGACAGCGCTCCTGCCATTGCATCCCAACGTCCTAACCGTTACACCAAGAGCTCGCAATATGGTACTCGACCCATAATTATTTATAAACCAATCGGCAATCTATGGGTAATTTTATCAATACTGCGCCGTCCCTTTCACTTTCGAGAGCATTTCTTAGTACCGAGTTTTAGGCTAGATCCACATAGGATCTCAGGTCAATTAAAAAAAAAAAAACACACCTGATTTGGGATTGGAACACATGACCGCCAGACAAGTGTACTAGCCACCGCTCTGCCGCGTCTCTCTGCAGTCCTGGTGCTAGATATTTTGTTTGTTTGTTTGCTCTCTCTCTTGCTCTCTCTATCTCTCGCTGTCTCTCTCTCTCTCTTTCTCTCTCGCTGTCTCTCTCTCGCTCTCTCTCTCTTTCTCTCTCTCTCTCTCTCTCTCTCTCTCACGCTGTCTCTCTCTCTCTCTTGCTCTCTCTCTTGCTCTCTCTCTCTCTCTCTCGCTGTCTCTCTCTCTCGCTCTCTCTATCTCTCTCTCTCACTGTCTCTCTCTCTCTCTCTTTCTCTCTCTCTCTCTCTCTCTCTCTCTCTCTCTCTCTCTCTCTCGCTGTGAACTCTAACGCAGGCCCACATACATGCTACTACTTCTAGCGCACTGGACTTATTTCTGCGCGAGGATGAGCTTTCATATTACTAGATCCCTTGTCATCAGGCGAACCCACTCCGACTTCAGAGATACTTGTAAGTTACGTCCCCAAGTCAAGGACGAGAAGTCAACATTTTAGTCCAACTGTCCGGTGTAGGGGTTGAACCCCTTACCCCGGCATCAGCACGCCGGATGTTTAAGAACATGCGTTCTTATCCATTCGGCCATGCTGACCTACAAAACCCATACATTGGCACTCCCTCGCTCAACAATGCAAGGTACAAGAGAAACAAGATGAGATGAATTACAAACATGTTGGTGTATTCTCTCCACAATAATGGAAGCATTTATGTTAAGTAACTTTGAGGTAGATAAAGTAAACAAATAAAGTTAAATCATACTGTTCCACATTTCAGTCACAACTCAAAGATATTTTGCCCAGGCATTTTTATAAATTACTAGCTGACACGGCCCGGCTTCGCCCAGACTCTGGTGGGGAGCATCTCATTTAATTCATATAAGTAGTCATATAAGCTCCCGTTCCCGACTGTCTGTCTGTCTGTCTGTCTATCTATCTGTCTGTCTGTCTGTCTGTCTGTCTGACCCGGCCCAGCCCATGGTGGAGAGCATCTCATTTAAATCATATAAGTAGTCATATAAGATCCCGTTCCCGACTATCTGTATGTCTGTCTGTCTTGGGTAAATGGAGGAGGGAGGAGGAAAAGGGAGGTGGAGGAGGGAAGAGGAGGGAGGAGGAGACAGGAGGAATAGGAGGGAGGAGGAGGGATTAGGAAGAGGAGGGAGGAGTAGGGTGGAGGAGGAGGAGGGAGGAGGAAGAGGGAGAAGGAGGGAGGAGGAGATCGCAGGAGGAGGAGGAGAGGGAGGAGGAGGAGAGAGTAGGCGGAGGGAGGAGGCGGAGGGAGCAGGAAGAGGGAGGAAGAGGGAGGAGGAGGAGGGAGGAGTAGAGAGTGGGAGGAGGGAGGAGGCGGAGGGAGGAAGAGGGAGAAGGAGGAGGGAGGAGAAGGAGGGAAGAGGATGAGAGGGAGGAGGAGGAATGTGAAGGGAGGAGGAGGGAGGAGGATAGAGGAGGAGGAAGAGGGAGGAGGAGGAATGTGAAGGGAGGAGGAGGGAGGAGGTAGAGAGAGGAGGAGGAGGGAGGAGGAGAATGGAGGAGGAGGGATGAGGAGGAGAGGGAGGAGGAGGGGGAGGAGGAGGGAGGAAGAAGGAGGAGGGAGGAAGACGGATGAGGGGGAGGAGAAGGAGGGAGGAGGAAGAGGGAGGAGGAAGAGAGAGGAGGGAGGAGGAAGAGAGAGGAGGGAGGAGGAGGGAGGAAGAGATAGGCGGAGAGAGGAGGAGGAGGAGGAGTAGGGATGAATAGGAGGGAGGAGAAGGGAGGAGGAGGGATTAAGAGAAAGAGGGGGGAAAGGGGAGAAGGAGGAGGGAGGAGGAAGAGGGATGAGGAGGGAGGATGAGGAGGAGGAGGGAGGATGGTGAAGGAGGAGGAGGGTGAAGGGGGAGGGAGGGGGAGGGAGGAGGAGAACGTAGGTGGGGGAGGATGAGAAGGGAGGAGGTGGAGGGAGAAGGAGGAGGGAGGAAGAGGGAGAAGGAGATAGGAGGGAGGAGGAGGGATTAGGAAGAGGAGGGAGGAGTAGGGTGGAGGGGGAGGAGGAGGAAGAGGGAGAAGGAGAGAGGAGGAGGAGGAGAAGGGAGTAGGAGGAGGGAGAGGGAGGAGGAGGAGAGAGTAGGCGGAGGGAGAAGGAGGGAGGAGGAAGGAGGAGTAGAGAGTGGGAGGAGGGAGGAGGCGGAGGGAGGAAGAGGGAGGAGGTAGTAGGATGATTGATTGCCATCCCAACAGGTTAATATGTTATCGCGGACCTCAGAGAGAAGTGTCTATGTAGAAGACCATTTCCTGGACGTACGTATTTTGGGAGGGGGAGGAGGGAGGAGGGAGGAGGAGGAAGAAGAAAAAAAAACTACGACAGTTGGCATCTCTGGAATGAAAGGAAGGCGTGTAGAAAATTTCATCTCAATCGGATGGGCCGTTCGCGAGCGCATAAAGGACATACGGACAGAGATACATAAATACATACAGAGATACATACACACATCCTAATTTATATATAAGATTTAAAAGATTACATAAAAATAAGACAGGGAGAAAGGGAGGGAGAGCGAATAGCACTGTTAACAACGGATGTTTGATAATGAAAGTAAAGTTACTTAATGCGAGCTTTTAGGTTCGGGATGCTTGACTTGCCATACAAACATCGTTTTCTGCCTCTCCTTGCTCATGAAAAGAGCCATATACTCAATGCTTACCGTTCACTTTCAAAACAAAAGGGGGATTGTAATGACAGCAATTATCAGATTGACTTGGGTGACTAAATGCGGCGTCATACACCAGTGCATGCCACATGTGATATAAGAGAGTGTGTGAGGCGGATGTGAGGGGTTAGTTTGTGAATAGACTCAGATAGGTTCTGAAGAAAGTACTGTCACCGCAGTACGGCAACAATGAGAAGCGAAAGGGGGGAATGTATTCAAGCGCCAGACTCGATTGAGGGGGCTGAGTGGTCTCGGGTACGGTGTCCGCCTCGAGTGCTGGAGGTCCCGGGTTCAAGCCCCGGTGAGGGCCGGGATTTTATTTTTCACGTGGACTTCTAGTAACAAAATATCCCCTGGTCTCAGGGTAGTGAGATTGGATGCCCGTGTGTATTGTGGAGCACGTAAAAAAATCCCTGGCAGTTGGAAATCGAAAAAGAGTAGCCTCACAGCGCTGTTAGATTAGTATTGAGAATATTGCTCTAAATATTAAACGAAATAAAAGGTGACGGTCATCTTTATGTTCTTCTCATATCATCCTGGTTAGTGTATGTAGTTTCGGAACACCCCGATGTAGCGAATAGAGGTTTATACATAAGCCACTTCTGCCACCTCTAACAGGATGCCGTTTTGTGTCCAGTACAAGCGTGACCTAGTACGGACCCTGTTTGACCGAGCCATGAAGAAATGCACATTGACAGAGGAATTTGAAACTCTGAAGATGGAAGATGCATCACTGAGATAAACACAGTATAGGATAGGAAAACACTGCATTCTATCAAATGAAGAAAGTTTTGTGCAATAAGTCGTTGTCCTTGAAAGTTAGAAAAAGAGTTCCTGCATGTTACATAGAACCAGTTTTAACATACGGTTGTGAATCCTGAATAATTAGTAAACAGACGAAAAAATCCGTGGAAGAATTGATGAGGTTTATAGAAGAATGCTGAAAATTAATTGGACAGCCAGAATCAGCAATAAGGACGTTTTAGGGAAACTAAGTTGCCATGAAAACTTATCAAAAACATCAGAAAGAGTCAGTCATCGTTGTATGGTCACGTTATGAGAAGACAAAAACAGGAACATGTGACAACCGGGAAGATTTGCGATAAGAGAGATGGAGGAAGACAGCGTGAGAAGATTCATGACAGTCTTGTGTTATAGCACGGAGGGAAGTCAACACACGAATTGATCAATGATGTCGGAGATCGTAATTTGTAGAGAGTCATGATCGCCCACGACAGCCGGCAGGGCACTGGATGATGATGAAATAAGCCGCAGATGATTTGAGAGCTGCTCGGTATTTGCATAGATTGTGATGCCATGAGCATCAGCCGTTTAGAAAATAAGGATAAACTTTTAAATGTGAAATTCAAAACAATATTTTCCTGTAGTGAATTTGAATAGCGAAGAAACAAACATTAGATTGCACAATTTGTGGCCTGGCATATTTCGCTGCATCTCGTCAGGTATATACTGCAACAATCATACAACATAAACTAAAGTAATTAGATAAATCCTTCAAGCTGAAATGTACAGCACACATATTCATACAGCAATGTCACTTGTCTACCACGGTAGTTTTAAACTGACTATTATGTCTTTCTGTTTGCACAAAATTGGCTTTTGTAAATTAATGGCGATTGCTTCTGCCACCTTTGTGGCATAAATCGTGCAGTCTATTATTTGTGTCTTTATTATTCACAAGTAATATTGTCCAGTATATCACAAAGAGTCAAAAAATGTTGGGGTTGATTGCAAAATTCTGTAATGGACATGCACACTAACATTAACTGTCAATACTGCCACTTTTGTGAGGTCCAAATCTCTCTCTCTCTCTCTCGCTCTCTCTCTCTCTCTCTCTCTCTCTCTCTCTCTCTCTCTCTCTCTCTCTCTCTCTCTCTCTCTCTCCACTTAATCTATTAATTTCACTTCTGTTGATATGTCCTTAACTTTCATTGGTCTTTATCCTGGGATTTTAATGAGTGCTTTGGCTACAGTAACCTCCGAGGTTGGTTAATGTCTTCTCTCAGCACGGTAGATTCAACTTTCTTCTTAACAACCACGTCCGCTTTTCCTCCAGTTTCTTCTTATTTTCATTGCTCATTGTCCAGCATTCTCATCAATACAGAAGAACAGGTCACTTACAACTTTTCAGTTGGCCTTATACACTCAATTCCATATAGCCTTCACCATGCCAACCTTGTCATAATCTAGCACACTGGAGCGGTGACAGCCAGTTTATCAAACTGTTCATTTGCTTGCATATCCGCATTACTTGAGCAGAAAATTCCATATATGGTCCTCAATTTGTCTATTTGAGCGGCCATATTATGAGTAACAAACCAATGTAGAATAACGTGTTGGAGGTCAGCATAACTGAATAGATAAGAACGCGCGTTCTTAAACATTTGGTGTGCTGATGCCGAGTTAAGGAGTTCAACCCCTACACCGGACAGTTGAACTAAAATGTTGACATCTCGTCCTTGATTTAGGGACGTAAATTACAAGTACCTCTGAAGCCGGAGTGAGTTCGCCTGAGGCGAGGGACCCTGTTAATATGTAAAGCTAATCCACACGCAAAATTCAGTCCAGCAATACTAGAAGTAATATGTATGGACTACGCTTGAGTTCAAAGCGAGCGAGCGCAAAACAAAAAAAGGTGTACATCAGAGCTAGTTGTGGTATACTGTCAGCTGGTAGCCTAGTTATGTGACTGAACCATTTCTCTTGCTTTTTTCTAATGAGATCTAGCGCTGCTACTACCCCCACTTTAGTCCCAATTTCATCAGTTTCATTTTCTTTCTTCTTGATATGTTGAATATTCTTCTCGGGAATCTCATTTTCGTGGGTATAATTTTTCATTTCCCTTTGTTTATCATTGTCCAGGTCTGGCATTGATGAACAGATTTTGTTACAGTATCTACAAATACGTGTGTGTTCTTTAACATACTTGCATATACTTCATATAATAGGTGGTCGGTAATGTTAGAATACCATGGATAAAGAAGAAGAGGGAGATTGACATGCTAAAAGCCTTTACCATCCAATATATCCCTCTTATTAACAACATCATGTTTCGGTGTCAAAGATATAAGGTGTATTTTTAATGACTGTGGGTTTTTTTTGGGTGTGAAAACATTGCCGTTCCAAGTTTTGTATTTATTTTTTTTATGTTGCATGAACGCTACAGAGGGTGAATACAAAACTTGGAAGGGCAATATTTTCAAAAACCCCACAATCATTAAAAATGCACTTTTTTTCGCAAATCCTTTACAGGACATCGTTGTCAACATCAGTATATTTCAGCTGATTGTTGATTTCTTGGCAAGATTACGCTCAGTAGTTTGAAATTGCTTTCTGAGCGACCGACTCACATACCCCGTAAGTTACTGACGCGGAGAGAACCGCTACCAATTCTCGCGCACGTCAAGTTACTCACGAGAGTATACTGGATTACGGAGAAAGTCGTGTAACTCCTCTACCAGGGAGACCGGCTTATTTACATTATTTAACAATAATGCAAGGATAAGACATTACTTTGTAAATAGAACAGCAAATAAATCGACAGGAAAGCAAACACTTTACAACGAAGGAAGAGGAGAAGGTAGAACATAAGAAGAAGAAGAAGAAGAAGAAGAAGAAGTAGAAGAAGAAGAAGAAGAAGAAGAAGAAGAAGAAGAAGAAGAAGAAGAAGAAGAAGAAGAAGAAGAAGAAGAAGAAGAAGAAGAAGAAGAAGAAGAAGAAGAAGAAGAAGAAGAAGAGGCGGCGGCGGCAGCAGCAGCAGCAGCACTAGGGGGAGGAGGAAGAGGGGGAGGTGGAGGAAAAGCGGAAGAGGAAGAGGAGGAGGAGAAAAACAAAAACAAGGACAAACAGAAGAAATTATACCTAAAAGAATGTACGAAAACGAGAGGAAAACAACAAGAAAAACAGTGAGATAAATGGGCAGAAATATAAACACGCGGACACGCAAACATGCACAAAGCACAGCATAGTCGGTCCTGTTTATATTCTGGTGATTCATGTTGATTTATTGTATATCTTTTAGCATGGGACTGGCGATAGTGTGTTAATGCTGCTTATTGTGTTACATTTCAAAGGTACCATCACTACCAGGGGCAACACACGAACGAGACGTGTTCGGTTATAAATTGCTAGTTCTCCATTTCACGCTGTTCTGCATGTCTTTCTTTTATAAAGAAATCTCTAAGACCACGACTCGAAATGTTGGATATTTAATATCTACATCGAATATTGCTGAAAGCTCACCACGTACGGTTGAAATGTCATGATGTACAGAGTTTTGCGCCAACGGCCGTCAAAAACGTATAAAGCTCGTCAACTTTATCACAGCCCGTATTTTCCTGGCCCTCTAATTGCTCACACGTTACCGATGAGCCCATATAAAGGAGCAATTCATGGAAATTACTGCAACTATATGTAAATTTACGCCTGGATTAGTTGAACTGGAACGGCGTCGTAAAGTTTACGGAACATTGTAATATCTTTCTGAAATCCAAAGTAAACAAAGGTGATTCAATAATAAATTCATCATTATCGTCATCAATATCATCGTCGTCTCCATCATCATCATCATCATCAACATTGTCGTTATCATTATCATTAGTGTAGCTCAGCATGGCCGAATGAATAAGAAAGCGTGTTCTTAAACATCCATTGTGCTGATGCCGAGGTAAGGCGTTCAACCTCTACACCGGACCGCTGGACTAAACTGTTGACCTATCGTCCTTGACTTTGGGGACGTACATTACAATACCTCAGAAGTCGGAGTGGGTTCGACTGATGGCGAGGGACACTGCTAATAGGGAAAGTTAACCCACACGAATATTCAGTCCAGTACAACTAGAAGCAGTGTGTAGGGACTATGCTTGAGTTCAAAGCCAGCAAACACAAACAAAAACACCTAAAAAAACACCAGTGTATTTTAATGACTGCGCAGTGTTTGAAAATATTGCCGGTCCAAATTTTGTATTCACCCTCTGTAAAGTTCATGCAACATAATAGGTAAATACAAAACTTGGACAGGCAATATTTTCAAACACTGCACAGGTATTAAAAAGACACCTTGTACTTGTGTGTTTTAAGCGTGATATTTTTGTGCAACAGCGGCGCTGCGTGGGTGGCAAAGGAGATGGGCAATCAGCCCCGGGTGCTGGACATAGTCGCTCACCTTGAACCCTCTATAACCGTTGTATATGTTGTATGTGAAAGCGATGTCCATCATTATCATTTAAATGCCGGACGACTCAGACGATCACGTTCCCCTGTAACCATATTCCGTGTACTTGAGTAGTTCAATCACTGAATATTATCCATGTTACCCTTCTAACTCAGCCAACATACCCTTCTAACTCAGCCTCTGTCATCCCCAGTTTCTAATATCTTCAATCCTTCCCGTTGTCACATTCTCCAGAGCTTCTATTTTCATAACTCTACCAAAACACATAAAATTACGTTTCTATTTTTCTAATGTGGTAATAATCTTCCCGTTGAAAACCTGTCTCCCGTGGCACTTAATGATATTTTCAAATAGTTTTTTGTGTGTATCAGATTGATAGCCTGTCTATCATTGGTGAATATCACAAAGTGATGGCTAGATCAGTAGCTGCATTGACTGTTTGTGTCAGTATTATATTCCACCTCTTTCGCCATGTTTTTTTGCTCACTTACGTATTCTATTCAGAATTAAGGAAAACATATCTCCACTAACGATCAAACTGGAAAATAAAATGTCATTGGACATTAAATATACAGTTTACATTGATTTAATAAAATCCACCTACATCACTGAATCGTCCTGCTCAGGGAAAGATTATTGTTGAATGATCTAGCTCTTGTGTGTAGTGACTCACTGAAGTACGGAATCCCTTTACACACCAAGAAATCAAGGAATGAGAAGGGAATGTTGTAGGAGTATATATCTATAGCTTTTATTGACCTACACTTCAAGGAGTAGAGGTAACAGTCAGTAACATCGTTTTCTAGGTCTTACGTAGGCAGTAACTATTTTTAGGGACACAAAATAAAAAGGGAAATTTCTGATGAATGACATTCCTGATGAATGTAAGAAGCTGAATCAAAAATACGTTTGGCAGTAGATGAAAGTTTAAAATGCTTAAATACACTTGATGATATTAAATAGATATTTAAAACAAGTAACGCAAATTAACCGGTCTCCCTGGCGTAGGCGTTAAGGACGTTGCTCGCAATCCCGGACACTCTCGTACGAAACACAGCTGCGCGAGATTCGGCAGCGGGACGCGTCGCGTTGATTACTTACGAAGGGTATGTGAGCCGGTTGTTCAGAAAGCAATGGAAAACTTTTTTTTATTTTTTCATATCCTTTAGAGGACATCGGTGTCAACACCAGCATCTTTCAGCTGTATGTTGATTTCTTGGCAAGATTACGCTCAGTAGTTTGCCATTGCTTTCTGAGCGGCCGGCTCACACACCCTGTAAGTTACCGATGCGATTCGAACCACTGCTGATTCTCACCGTCATCACGTTACCTACGAGAGTATACGAGATTACGGAAAAAAGTCATAACCTCTAAGCCACGACTGGACATAAAACTTGCCAAGACATCAACAGCAGTTGAAAAATGCTGGTGTTGACTGCATGCAATGTCCTGTAAAGGTTATGCGAAAAAGAAGACACCCACATTAACTGGTCTGTTCCACAAGTCAAGTAGATGCGGTGCTGCAGTTGCAAAGACACTAGCCTACCGGCCCTGTGGTAATGTGATCAAACCTCCCTCGAGGCCGGGTTGTTTTAAAAACTGACCTGGGTTTTCAGGCCTAAAATAGTTACTGGGACATTTTCTAGGAAGTTAATGCAGACGGCGAGATATTGTCCACTTGGTCCATACATTGCGGATTGGTCTATAACAATATGGGGCTACCACTATATACCAAGAATAGCTCAAGGTGTGGTCAAGGATCTTTTACTTCACTTTACTGTACCTCACTTTTAATACCCTCACTTTGCCGTACCTCACTTTACTGGACCTCACTGTACCATGCTTCACTTTACGTACCTCACTTTACCGTAAATCACTTTACCGTACCTCACTTTACCATAGCTTACTGTACCGTACCTCACTTGACCGTAGCTTACTGTACCGTACCTCACTTTACCGTAACTTACTGTACCGTATCTCACTTTACCGTACTTCACTTTACGTAACTCACTTTACCGTACCTCACTTTACCGTACTTCACTTTACGTAACTCACTTTACCGTACCTCACTTTAACGTACCTCACTTTACTGCTCTTTACTTTACCGTACTTCACTTTACCGTACCTCATTTTACAGTACTTCACTTTACCGTACCTCACTTTACCGCTCTTTACTTTACTGTACTTCACTTTACTGTACTTCACTTTACCGTACCTCACTTTACCACTCTTCACTTTACCGTACTTTGCTTTACCGTACCTCACTTTACCGCTCTTCACTTTACCATACCTCACTTTACCACTCTTTACTTTACCATACCTCACTTTACCATTCTTCACTTTACCGTACCTCACTTTACCACTCTTCACTTTACCATACTTCACTTTACCGTACCTCATTTTACGTACCTCACTTTACCGTACCTCACTTTACCGTACTTCACTTCACCGCATTTCACTTCACTTCACCTCACCTCATCTCCCCTCACTGCACCGCTCCGTCCCTCGCCTACTTCACTTCATTTCACTTTACTTTAGTTGTTCCACATGTCACCATCAGCAGGAGAGAACATGTGAATTATCATGGTGTTGAAGATCAGTGGAAAATACACTTTCATGATCGCATGCAAACATTGGGAAGTTAACTATAGTATGTCCACATTTGGTTGCCTTCATTCACGATCAATTATTTTGAAAACTGTCTGTTGCATCGTTATGAAATTTTTCCAGCCGTCGTATATTTACCCCCACCCAAGGAATATGTCTTTGAAAGGTCCAAAAACAACTTAAATCATTGAAAGCGGCGACATTCCTTTGATCTTTTGCTGAACAACTAGTGATTTCTCGCTAACGAAGTTATTTTTACGGTAATGTGAGACATGTCAATTCTGTTGACACACAAAGGCGTATCCGGATTCGTATGGGAGTGGGTGCAATGAAAGAACTAGCTTAAAATCGACAGGGTCGGCTGCATTGCACCGGGTTTTTATCCCATATGGCTCAGTTTCTTTCCGCAGCGCGGAAAGCGTCGCACAAAGCACGAAATCCGTAGTTCCAGCGACGACCCTCGGGAGTCTCCGAAAAAAATGCACTCGTGAAATGAAGGACGCGGCCCGGAATCGAACATACAATCTTCGGAGCCCGAGTCAGACGGCTTGACGACTTCACCACGGAGATTCCCGAGATGGGTGCAATGTGTAATATTAGTAAAGACAGAGAATTTAGAGGCACGGGGTAAATAATTTGTAAATTAACAGGAAAGTAGAAGGAATATATTTCTTATCTTATTTTTCATTTCCTTCTTGTTTCTTCAGCTGATGCTGATGCTGTAATGTTTAGGGCCTGCAATTCGTCTGAATAGTTGGAGCAAAATATCCCTGTAAGTGTGTACGCAGATTAAGGTCTGCGATCTGATCTGTGTCGGACGATTCCAGTAGGTTAATGATTGCTCTCGGTTGCATAAAATTCAATCCATCCTTTCTCCAATAGTCCTCTTCCTCTTTCAACACATGGTCCTGACTTTTTTTCCAGTAACTTTTATCAATATTTAATAGCGCGGACAGACAGACAGACAGACAGACAGACAGACAGACAGACAAGACAGACAGACAGACAGACAGACAGACAGACAGACAGACAGACAGACAGACATAAAGGAGGTAGGTAGGTAGGTAGGTAGGCAGGCAGAAAGGTAGGTGGGTGGGTGGGTGGGTGGGTGGATGGCTGGCTGGCTGGCTGGCTGACTGGGTGGGTGGGTGGGTGTGTCGGTCGGCGGGTGGGTGGGTGGGTGGGCCGGCAGGCAGGCAGGCAGACAGACAGACAGATAGATTAGATAGATAGATAGACAGACAGACAGACAGACAGACAGACAGACAGACAGACAGACAGACAGACAGACAGATAGACAGACAGACAGACAGACAGATAGATAGATAGATAGATAGATAGATAGATAGATAGATAGATAGCTAGATAGATAGATAGATAGATAGATAGATAGATAGATAGATAGATAGATAGATAGATAGATAGATAGATAGATAGATAGATAGATAGATAGATAGATAGATAGATAGATAGATAGATAGATAGATAGATCCCAGCCAGAAGCCGGGCCTTGTCAGCTAATTTATTTATATAATCACGTTTCATGAAAGAACCCCCATTTGGAGACACATCTGAATCATCGCGCTGTTTGTTTCAAAAAGGAAATCACGTGAAAATTTTAAAAAATGCGGTTACGTGTCTTGGTGAAGCTGTAATACTGTTAAAATCATGGACGTAATCTCTAAGTCATAATTAATATACCGCATATAAACTAACTTTGAAATCTGCTGTAAAATCTCCAGAACAAAATTTTTTTTGTTGGGTGGACATAATGATAAGGTTATATACTAAATCTCATTATTTTCCATCAGTTGGTTACTGAGATATTCAATTTTATATTGACGCAAAAAAAAAAAAAAAAAAAAAAAAAAAAACTATAATATCGTCCTCAGATGGTATAGTAGTTTATAGTTGTTCAATACTTTATTTTAACGATGAGGTCTACAGGATCGAGGAGCGGCAGACCGAGTGGCTAGAATGCACTAGCCAGGCGGCCTTAACTCCTCAGGCTCAGCACCCCCCCCCCCCCTTTCCCATACACCGCTAGGTACTATATTGGCAGTAAAGTGGAATTCACTGGCTTGAAGGAACACGATCCTAAATAACATACTAGACGTTGCGGCTAGATAGCCTTTCGTCAGGTCACGAAAAAAACAAAAAAACAAAACACTGTGACAAATACATTAAGAAAACTATAAGAACATTCCTAGAAACGTCTAAACCATCGGGCACAAAAAAGTCCGTGGCCCAATGCATCCGCTGTCCGTAGTCATTTCCTCGTAGTCATTTCCTTCGGGTTTGCCTGTCCAACCCTATGACTGCGTCAGTCTATTTGCAGTGTAGCAGATATAGATGTCTCACTTCGTCTGTGTTCTGTTTCTTGTCTACGCCGAACTGGAGATAGTAGACCACTTTATATATCTAGGATCAGAGGTAAGTAGCAAATTATCCCTCGATCAGGAAATCAACATCAGGATTGGCAAGGCAGCAACAACAATGAACATGTTAGCAAAAAGAGTCTGGGAGAACAGGAAGCTTACTGCCAAAACAAAAGTCCTCGTCTACCAAGCCTGTGTCCTTAGTACTCTTCTTTATGGCAGTGAAACCTGGACAACTTACTCACGCCAAGAGAAACGTTTAAACAGCTTTCATATGCGGTGTCTGCGAAGAATACCTGGTATTAAGTGGCAAGACATAATAACAAATACTGAAGTAATGGAAAGATCAGGTTGTGTGACGGTGTATTCCATGCTCAGTCTTCGTAGACCAATGGTTCTCAACCTTTTTTGGCCAATTCCCCCCTTCACCATATTTTCAGAACGCCATTCCCCCGCCCCCCCCCCCCTTCCTATCAAAAATTTGGCCCGTTCTCCCTTCACCGTATTTTCAGAACGTCATTCCCCCCTCCCCTTTCATATTTCCTATCTAAAAATCCCCTCACCCCTACACAGTATACGTAAAAGTGGAAGGCAAATGTAATAGCATATACTAAAACAAGTCTAGACATCCACATAAAACATGATTTGTGGGTCTACTTACTTTATAAAATGAATTTTAGAAGGACGAGACATACATAACTGTAAAGTATGAAGGGAAAAACTATGTCAAGTAATCGGTTCTTGTATTAACACGATCTTGAAATGGTCTTCATTCCCCCCTGGAAACCACGAAATTCCCCCCTGGGGGGGGGGGGGGGAATTCCCCACCGGTTGAGAACCACTGTCGTAGACTTAGATAGATAGGACATGTTAGGAGGATGGATGATGGTAGAATACCAAAGGACATCTTTTTTGGTGAATTACAGACGGGTAGGAGATCTCAGGGTCGGCCTCTACTACGATACAAAGATGTGTGTAAGCAGGACATGATTGATACAGGCATTGATAGTGCACATTGGGAGCAAGTCGCCACTGCACGTGTTGCATGGAGGGCAACTATCAGAAATGGAATAAAGACAAAGGAGAAAATGATTGCAGATAAAGCACACACAGAGCGTGAGAGACGTAAGATGGTGCAAAATGGTGGAAATGACCATGTTTTCGCATGCATCTACTGTAGGCAAACATTTGCAGCAAGAATTGGACTTACCAGCCACACTCGCCACCGCCATGGGTCGTAGTTATTAAGCCTTTTTGAAGCACAATGTACCAAACTATCGTCTGTCAAGACGGAATGGTGCCAATGATGAATAATAATAATAATAATAAAGGCGTGACTGGCTTATGCATGTTTTATGCTTGGGCTTTTTAAATTTAAATTCATTTTCTGAAATTGAAATTTATGTTCGTTTAATTGAAATTTAATTGTGAACGCGGTTTGTGAGCCGGTATACCCTGGTTCGAAACACAGCGGTGCTGGTTTTTTAGGAGGCTGTCGTTCAGAAAGCAATGGCAAACTATTGAATGTTAAATTTGCACAGGAATCACGAACAGCGTAAATGCTGGGGTTGACTGCTACATCTTGTGAAGGACATGCAACTTAATTTTAGAATAGTTTTACATACAAATGCAAACATGTGAATACATATCTTCATAAATGTGTGTACATTACGTAAATTAGTTAACAATTCTTATTTTCAAACACAGACAAATACAATTTTGGAAATTTTACGTAGTATTATAAACAATATAAATAAATAAAATAAATAAATACGTATGCTTGTCTTATATATGAGTTGTGTTGAGCTTGTGAAATTACATTCATCTTTTGAAACTGAAGTTTAGGATTATTTAATTCAAATTTAACTTCAGAAAATTCAAATTTGACCAATAAGAGTAAAATTTGGCTTGTGTAGCTGAAAGAAAAAAAAAAATGGCTATCTCAGTAGTGAAACAACATTCTGGCCTTGAAGTACTCCTTCATCAAAGTCTGCCCTCAGCTTCACTCTTCATAGGTCCTCGGAGAACCCCCTCTACACAGAACATGTCTGTCATCATTAGAGAAAGTGAATCCTTGTACCTCTAGAGACGTCTGCTTGACGCCTCGCTCGAAAGGCCAATTTTAGCTGCATTATTTGTTCTATGAGCTTTATTAGTCGACTTAGCGACAGTGCTCGGGGAATGACAGTCTCAACACAACATATAATGGCAAAATCAAGTTCGTAAATATATTGAGATAATTAACTTCTTTTCATCATCGTCGTCATTTTTGTTCACGGTGTATAAGTAAAACTAGTAACAGACCTCATTTACACGCCTTGTGGCGTATTAGGTATAGAGCATTTATAATGACTATGCAGTGTTTGAAAATATTGCGGGTCCTAGTTTTGTATTTACCTTTTATGTTGCATGAACTTTACAGAGGGTGAATACAAAACTTGGACCGGCCATATTTTCAAACACTGCACTGTCATTAAACATACACCCTGTTATATATGGTGCTACTGCCGTATTTTTATTTTCCAACGAGTACGCGACGAGTGATGTGATCAATATCACGTCAGCCGTGTTTGCTTCCCCTGGCATTCATTGATAGCCATCTTACGCTGGGTCGACCTCCAGGCCCAGATCAAGCTTTTTGTTTACTTTTGTCTGATGGGGGTTCGAACACTTGACCATCGGGCGGGCAATCAAGCTTGCTAGCCACCTTGCAACCGCGGCTTCTTGTGCCATGGCAAAGCATTTAAAAAAATTCCCGTTAATACCACTTACACCGTGAGTAGCATTGATTCCCCCATCACAGATGCGTTGCGGAGGGTTGGGTCTTCATATGTTCCAAGTAATTACATATGACGTGGGGTGGAAAATTTCCTTCAACGTCGATTTTTCTTTTCCAAAACTCCCAAAATATTGTGAACATTATCTGGCCGCCCCAGAGCTATATTGAAAAGACAAAATAACCTTTCATCAGCTGAGGATTTTAACGTTAATATAGAAATTAAGGAAGAACTTGGAAGCAACAGAGATGTGGTTCTTGAGACGAATGTTGCGAATTCCTTGGACTGCCAGAGTAACTAACAACGATTGCCTGAAAGAGGCTAATGAAACTACAACATTATATACAACAATAAGAAAGAGACAAACAGCTTTCTTTAGTTATGTGATGAGAAGAGAACATCGTAACAACTGGAAAGATCGAGGGGAAGAGATGCAGAGGCAGACCAAGAGAAATGATGCTGGATGGATTGAGATTGAGACAGTGGCATGGAGGAATATCATCAGCAGAGTTGATCCAGAACACCAAAGACCGAGATCTGTGGAAAGCCATGAACGCCTACGCCAGCTGGCAGGGCACCTGATGATGATGATGATGTTGATGATGATGATGATGATGATGATGATGAAGATGATGATGATGATGATGATGATGATGATGATGATGATGATGATAATGATAGCCTTTAAAGCTATGGGAGTATTTAACACCTTAACTGTAAACTGACACTCATATAGAAATATCCATGCATGACATCCCGAAGTCCTTTATTAGGTAAAGAGATAATGGCGGATGGTGCAGTCATGAGCAGGCAAAGAGTTAAAGCCAACAGCAGGGGCAACAGGGAACAGCAAATAATCATCCTGTGGCATGTTGGTCTCGAGAAATCTCAGAACAACACCGTCAAACAGAGTTTTGCCTGCAATGAATTTTTGTTTCCTATTGAGAAGCAAACCCGCCCTTTCTAAGTACCCGACGGCGTCTTCAGAAAGCAGAAGCACTCCGAGCAATTAAAAAGACAATTTGGAAACACGTACTTCTTGAAGACCGAGGTGTTGACGAGGGACTCCGGGCCACCACAGTCGCGTGTGACCAACACCTTAAGAGGACCCAGTTTCGGGGAAAATAGCTTTCTAACACGAACTCTTTGGCCTTTCTGTGTTGCAGAAACAGGACGTGTTTTCTCCTCCTCTTAAGACTGGCATGATATATTGCTACAACGGGACAAAAGTTCATTGGTCATTTACTTCTGTAAGTGGGTTTGGAAAATCTCTTGACACGGGGGAAAATCTACTACAAACTGAGGAGAAGTGGTTAGAGATCTTGATTACTAGCTGGAAAAAGTAAACTACATAGGGAGACTTTGAATTATTTTATCACCTGGTAATAGGGGCTGTCACTTTGTGGACAAACATGTATAGATGAGTATTAATGAAGACTATGTGTAGTCATTATTGAAAGGGTGTCTCGACAATCAACTGCAGTGATAACCAAGTTACAATATAAATATTCAATAAGGTGACTGTGCTGAAGAGAAGAAATGAGTTTTTAATATCAGACCTCTTTGACTCAGCTGTCACAAACCCAAACACAACGTAAACATGGTATAGTAAAAACCCTATTTACTATGCAAGAAAACTGGAACTAAAACATTTCAGGCAGACTTGAATGAAATAGGTACTCCTCCCTCTAATATATACGTATATATGCGTGTTTATGTGTGCGTGTGTGTGTGTGTGCGTGCGTGCGTGCGTGTGTGTGAGTGCGCGAGCGCATTCCCTCAGGGCATTGGGTGAGGAATATGCTGACGATAAAATTCTTGAAGCCTTTTGAGGAAACATTACAATCCCATACAATCCCAGATCAAATGTGCTGTGTTGAATCATTATCTCGTTATATCATGTTATGGCTGTCAGCATATCTGATGTTTCAATAGCGGTCTTTCACACCCAGTTGGCTTTTGAGCTTGGAGTGGGGGACGTAGAACCTCGCAACACAACCCCAGTGAGAATTGTAGTTCGGTGGCTTAACATGGAGGAGACAGACAGTGAGACAGAGATATAAACAGAGAGGAGAAGAAGAGATTGATTGATTGATTGATTGATTGATCTTTATTTTCGAAGTGTCAAGGTCTCACATCCGAGGTTGCGACGCGTTGTCTGTACCAACGCCAGACAACATAACAACATGCAACCCTGAGTGATGTTAAACACTGCAGATAGAACGCGGCGTCTTCGACGACGCCCGGATAAACAGCCAAGCACAGCAATTGAGCGAAGCTTAAACGACCGCTGGTCAGCAGTACACCCCGTGAACCGTGCAGGGGTCACACTAGCTGACGTGAGCGCCGACTGGCGTGTAGCGTGTAGAACGCCAGAACTGGCAGACGGGTTTAGGTGTTTGAATGGACAGGTCGCATGGGTATGCGAGGAGTGTTTGAATCTGTATTGAGAGCTAGCCTGTACGACAGTGGGAGACTGATTCGAACGCTTGAATAGTTTGACTTGTAAGTGAGATGTTTATTGCTTGCATGTATGATTATGTATTGTAGTGATATTGTTCATGCCGTAATGATTGATATGGATTGTCATTGTGCGATGTTTGTGCGATAATAAATGCAGCGCGTAAATAAAGCGTGTGAATAATACTTTCGGATATTCACTTCGTGTGATTTGATAGTTTGATATTGCTTCACACTTGCCAGAAAACGAGCTACTTGTCTTGCTCTACGCAAGACTCTGACAAGTGCGAACGTGGGGGGCTTTCGTCCGGGTTTTGAACCAAATGCGAACTTGTAAATTTTTTTTTTTCCGAGTTTGAAGCGAATGTGAACATGCCGATAGAAGTGCGCAAGTCATAGATTAAGGTAAAGTAACGATTAAATAGAGTTGATTTAATTAAATTATAAGTGTGAAGATATTATTTGAAGCCAACCGAGGCGTCTTCAGACTTATCACTAAATTCAACAAATTTTGTACCTAAAATCCAAAATGGCGGCCGTGCCCTTGAATGTCATTGAGTAGGGTTAGTGTGAGCGTGAAAGTTGTTGATTGTGGTAACGACTAACAATAATACTTGACAGCATACAAACCTTTACAGACTTCAGTGACATTACACTGACGCCAGGACAGGACGTTCTTCTCCTTTTGCCAAGTGATAGACATCTCCTAACTGACTCATGGCAAGGACCATTCAAAGTGCTACGACAAATTTCGACGGTAGATTACGAGATTGCAGTTAGGGACAAACATAAAATTTTCCATATTAACATGCTCAAACCATATCACCACAGGCAAGACGAACAAGTAGAGACTGCAGCAAGCACCTCCATAGTGGACCAGACGGACGACAACGACACTGACGAGATACCGACACCAGTTCTTGACACGACGACCAACTTACAGGACATTAAGGTAAATCCTAAACTAACGCAGACACAGACTGACATTTGCAGACAACTGATACAAGAATACAGGACGATCTTTTCTGACAGCCCAGGACAGACAGATTTAGTGCAACACCAAATCATCTTAACATCTGAGGTTCCTATTAAGTGTAGACCATATTCCATCCCTATACACTATAAAGAAAAACTTCATCAAGAAATCATTGATTTAGAAGAAAATCATATCATTCGACATTCACAATCTCATTTCTGTTCACCAATAGTTTTAGTACGCAAAAAGGACAACACTATTAGACTTTGTGTGGACTATCGTAAACTCATCAGCATTACACAGTTGGATTTAGAACCAATGAGCAACTGTGAAGACATCTTGACTGAACTATCTGACTCACGTTATTTTACTAAACTTGACATGACAAAAGGCTACTGGCAGATAGCTGTACATCCTGATAGTATACATCTGACTGCATTTGCCACACCGTGGGGTTTATACGAATGGTGTAAACTACCTTTCGGATTAGTCAATGCACCAGCTACCTTCGTCAGAATGACAAGAATTCTTTTGACAGACATTACTAACATAATCTGGTACATGGACGACATTTGCATACACACAAAGGACATGACAGAGCACATAACAGCACTACAGCAGACATTTGACAGGATTAGACATCATGGACTGACTGTAAAACCTTCCAAAGTTGATATAGCCTTTCAGGAAATTTCATTTTTGGGCTATAAGATCTCAAATGGCTTTATATCAACTGACGATAACATCATGTCCAGAATTTTGAAATTGTCGCTTCCGACAACTAAGAAACAGTTGCGAAGTGTGTTAGGTCTTTTAAACTATTATAGACAGTTTATTCCTCATTTTGCTGAATTGACCAAATGTTTCACTGATCTACTAACAAATAAACATCCCAACGTGATTGTAAACAGTGAATGTTTAAGGCCAGCATTTAATAAGATTCTGTCATATTTTTCTAAATCACCTATTCTGAAATTGCCAAATTTGAATATTACTTTTAGATTAAGATGTGATGCGAGCTCCGTAGCCATTGGAGGTGTGCTTCTCCAAGAACACGACCAAATCTTGTACCCAGTATACTACGTCTCTCGAAAACTGAACACCAGCGAACGAAATTACAGTACACCGGAACTCGAGGCTCTTGCCATGGTATTTTCGGTACGTAAACTTTCTAGATTTTTTTTAGGCAAACATTTCATTATTGAAACAGATAATAGTCCGCTGACAATTGTTACCAGAGGAACGCCAAGTAACAGCAAGGTGGCAAGATGGTCCCTTCTTCTGCAGGACTATAGCTATGAGATTAACCATATTAAGGGTTCACAAAACTGTCTTGCAGATCTCTTGTCGAGATGTCCATACAACGAACCTAATACACAGTCAACACCAGAGCACAGTGCAGAGGGTGTATAAAACTGCAACGTAGATAGTGCTCAGTACCACAGCCAATTGTGACAATGTGTCAGTAACGCTGTGTACACCATTGTGATGGGGAAGATTGTATCTCCCAATGTATATAACTTATGTACATATTGCGATTCTTATTATTATCATGCGAATGTATGCGTGTATAGTTGTGAGATATGTGAAAGAATGGAATCAGTATTATGTAAACCAATGTGTTGTATAACTATGAGATATGAGAAAGAATGTAATTATTATTGTAAATACGTAAATATTGTAACAACCGGACACTACAGAGAAGTGTCACTGGACAACACTACAAGATCCAGGAATTTACCAAGCCACTACAACGTGAGGTAATCCTGAAGGTATCTAGACCGAGTTGTCCAAGACGTTTTAACAAGGTACGAAAGATGACTGCGACAGTACAATCCGAGCAGAAGGCGGAAGAGACGATCCAACAGCTGATAGTAACAACTACTACTCCGTTTATAGAAGATCCATCCAGAACGGACCAACGTTGTATGAATGACACCACAACACATGTAATAGTACAGCTGTATACTTCCGATTTTTTTGCATATTAATATTAAAAGTTATCAGACTACGCTAAAACGTCTATAAATGTATGACAATTGTATTAAATTGTAAGTTAAAATATTTCCATATACGGAATTGTATATGTCGATTTTTATAAGATGTAATCTCAGCATCATAACTTGATTGCTTCTTTACAAACGTGACTTTTTGTGCACATTTGTCAATAAGGATCAAATTATGACACTAAGAAATAAATTTACAGTGGTAATTTATGTCTTGTAAACGACGATAAATTATTGTTCCTAATTTTTTTGTATAATAACCAGGGGACATTACTCTAAATTGTTGGTGATATGTAAATATGTATTGTAACCATTAACATGTGTGCTTGATAAATAACATGTCAATGTAACGTCGTTTAGATATGGACAGTATATTGCCAAAACTGTTGACCTTCATTAGAAACTCTAAACAGAGGTCTGATGATGGAGCTATCTCAGAGGGAGATGCTCGCGGCTTGACCTGATGATTTTAGTATTTTTGTTCTTGGTTGTGAGGTAGGGGCCAGTTTAGCCGATACCTACCGGACTAGCTGTGTCACAGCGAGATAATGCCCATGAAATAGATTGTACTTGACTGTTGTACTTCATAGTGCAACATAATTGGTGTATACATATTGTTTACTATTCACCTGTATATATTTATTATAATTGTTAAGGTATAATGTTCGACTTTGACATGTTAGAATAACACCTAGATATATATTGTACATGAAAGGAAATCCTTTCATGAAAAAGGGGTGTGGAGAGTGTCAAGGTCTCACATCCGAGGTTGCGACGCGTTGTCTGTACCAACGCCAGACAACATAACAACACGCAACCCTGAGTGATGTTAAACACTGCAGAGAGAACGCGGCGTCTTCGACGACGCCCGGATAAACAGCCAAGCACAGCAATTGAGCGAAGCTTAAACGACCGCTGGTCAGCAGTACACCCCGTGAACCGTGCAGGGGTCACACTAGCTGACGTGAGCGCCGACTGGCGTGTAGCGTTTAGAACGCTAGAACTGGCAGACGGGTTTAGGTGTTTGAATGGACAGGTCGCATGGGTATGCGAGGAGTGTTTGAATCTGCATTGAGAGCTAGCCTGTACGACAGTGGGAGACTGATTCGAACGCTTGAATAGTTTGACTTGTAAGTGAGATGTTTATTGCTTGCATGTATGATTATGTATTGTAGTGATATTGTTCATGCCGTAATGATTGATATGGATTGTCATTGTGCGATGTTTGTGCGATAATAAATGCAGCGCGTAAATAAAGCGTGTGAATAATACTTTCGGATATTCACTTCGTGTGATTTGATAGTTTGATATTGCTTCACACTTGCCAGAAAACGAGCTACTTGTCTTGGTCTACGCAAGACTCTGACAGAAGGGTTACAAATTGGGTACGCAGGCCCGTCTTACATTCGGCCCTTCCAATCGGTCATCTTTCGTTCATCAATAGTGAATGATTCATAGGAAAACACATTGTCACATACATGTTGTAAACATAAACAATGCATATTATTATGTTATGGGACATATCCCCCACCCATCCACACATCCCCACTCACCACACCACACACGTATCGCCCACCCACACACACCCTAGCCACACACATACACCCCCAGGCACACATATATTCCCCCACCCATCCATCCATCCCCCCACTTACACATATCTTCCCACACACACACACACACAAACACACACACACACACACACACACACACACACATCTCCCACCCATTCCCCCAACCCACACACACTCACCCAACCACACAACTACCACACACCCACCGACACACCCCCAACCACTCATCAAAATACACATCTCAACCACACATCCCCTGCCAACCCACACATAATGCACCCACCCATACATACCCCACCCACACACACACATCCCGCACCATCCACCCACACATCCCCCATCCACACACATCTTCCCACCCACACACACATCTCACACCCATCCCCCATCTCACACACACTCACCCATCCACACATCCTCCACCCATCCACTCACACATCCACCTACACATCCCTAATCACCCATCCCACAACCACTTATCCCTAAACCAAACATCCCCCCATCCACACACACACACACCCCCACCAACACACATCCCCCACCAACACACATCTCCCCACCAACACACACATCCCCCACCCATACACACATCCCCCACACACATCCCCCACTCACGTCCTCATCCCTCAACTACTCACGCCAACACATCCCCCACCCACCCATCAATATATACATCTTCCATCTACCCACCCACACTCACACACCCTAACCACCCTGCCAAACACACCCCCACCCTCACACACATCGTTCACCCACCCGTACATCCCACACCAAACCACACATCCCCTACACACCCACCCACACACGCATCCCTCACCACACATCTCCTCACCCACATAACACCCACCCAATAACACCCCACTCATATAACATCCCCCAGCCACACACACACACATCCCCCACACACATTACCTATACACATTCCCCATCCACCATTCACTCACGCATCTCCCCACACATCTCCCACCCACCCACACATCTCCTATCTACTAACATCGTCGTAACTCACACATACACCCTATACACACCCGCACCCACACAGACATATCCCTCATCCACATACACATCCCCATACCCATCCACAACACCCATCAATTACCCATTCCCACCCACACAACACTCCCCCCCCCCACATTAACACCTACACACTTCCAAACATCCACCCAAACATCCTCCATTCACACACATATCCCTCGCCCACACACACACACACACACACACACACACACACACACACACACACACACACACCCCACATACAACACGTTCCTTTACCCACCGACACATTCCCAAATCCACCCCCACACATCCCCAATCCACCCATACACATCCCCCAGACAAACCCCCTCCAGACATACACCCCCAATCACACATCCCACACACACACATCCCCCACCCACACACCCACACACACATCTTCACATCTAGACACGTACATGATGCCTCACATAATCACTGAAACTAGTATGAACAAACTCCCACACTTTACACACACGTACACTGACAATTGTCGTGAGGATACTCGCAAAAAATTGTAAAATACAATGGAGACAAAACTGTACATATATGTGGTATGTTGGGAGGAGTATGCAGTACCCACCTTGGCCTACCCCGTAATGAAGTTAAGCTAGGAAGATGGGACTAATTTCGTCTGGAGAGGATGGGTCTTTGGAAGCCAAAGTGCCCCATATTAGCTCGGGAAATCTAGGGGTTTCCCCGGAATCTTAATGACTTCCCTCCAAAGTTTGCCTTCCCTAAAAGAGATACTTATTCAGCTCGTGAACCCCCACCTGTATCCATTTTCCCTTATAGGTGAAATTAGTACAAGAAAATCTATATAATTTTAAGTTCTCTTTTATGAGTAATCTGGAACCTGGGAGTTTACAATAGAACAGGACGTTGCTGTCTATTCGTGGTTACCCAGCCACCTATCGTTCCAAATTCTACAAATGTGTGATGTAGTAAAGTTAACTAAACACATATATAAAAGTTTTGTCATATCGCAATGTACCCGACAAACGAAGGAAGTAAAAGTAAAATCTGTTTATTGAATAAAATGCTGTGGAAATAAAGCCAGTGAAGCAAATCTGAATACATGAAATTCAAATTTTGAGCACAACCCACCACTGGCAACGCTGATCACACTCTGGTATGAACCTAAGGCCTATCCACGTCAAAATGGAAATTTACATTAAAAATTATTATTATTATTATTATTATTATTATTATTATTATTATTATTATTATTATTATTATTATTATTATTATTATTATTGTTATTAATAAATATATAATTAATAAATATTAATAAATAATAAAAAATTAAATTTAATTAAAATATTAAAAAATATAAGTAAATAAATAAAAATTAAAATATTAATAAATAATAAATAATTAATAAATAATAATAATTAATATTAATATATTATTATAATTATATTATTATTATTATTATTATTATTATTATTATTATTATTATTATTAAAATTTAAATTTAAATTTCGAATCCCGAAACAACCAAATAATCAACATGAAATTCAATCATTTAATCACGAGATAATGTCAATATGTCCAATATGGAACATTTAACTCCCAGTAGATCCACAAATGATTTAATTCAGTTAGCCACTGTGCCTAACCACAAGTTCTTCCTAAATTGTCTCTGAGCGAGACAAGATATTATGTGCGTTTCCATGGAATTGTGAAAACGTTGGTAAAATTAAACAGTCTCTACACCAATTAAGAATTGGGGTTGTTGTAATAATTGTTCTCAATTCATTAAATGTGATTGTTCTCAAGTTGTATAAGTTCACTGAGTACAGTTGAATTTATTTCTTTGATTTCATTGATGGTATGATAGGACTGGTCTGATATGCTGGCTTTTGAAAGATTACCTAGAACACTTAGCACTAAGGTCTCTGGGAAGCTATTAGGTTGGCAGTTCCTTGGTGAATCGTTTTCTAATAACTAATTCTGGACAACTAACCACTTGACACAGTGCAAGAATCCCTAATTAGTTCTCCAGCTGATCATTGGCATTTGTTCTGGTTTTGTTTCTTCCCCACGCAACAGTCTGTCCATCCATGAGACAAGTTGGCAATATATCTGCAATATTTGAGATAATCTGCAATATTTCTGAGATAATCTGCAATATTTCTGAGATGATCTGCAAAATCTCAGCGATAATCTGCGATATTCTGCCAGCACCGTCTTCCTCACCTGATGTGAATAAACATGGTTATCCTATTTATATATTTTCAACTGATGATAGT
>OY992877.1:144987763-145042763 GCA_963921405.1 Cepaea hortensis | reverse complement strand
AGTTTAAAAACAACAACCCTTCATCCGTGCAATAAAAGTACCTAATACCCTTATACGTTTACATAAAATACGCGGAAATTCATAAAAATAATAATTATAAGTTAGAACGAATGAGTAACAATAAAAATTATGTGCAAAGGAAGATTATGATCATGAGACAGGACGGACTATTAAATATAAGATAATTAAATTAATATAAGTGCTTATTGTTCGCTATCAACCATTGATATATCTCAAATAACATCTTTTTATATCATTGACATCTGTAATTGTTATTTATCCAGCATGTTAAACAAAAGAGGTAATTCCCAGAACTGACACAGGTGTAGCAGTAATGAAATCTTCAACAATGGTGATGTGTACTTTCTATATAGTCTAGGATAGCTCGCGTCCTGGGCCATTTGTTTTTACATAATAAACAGCGGGCCAGATTAACATGACACAACAGCATATGGCTGTGACACTTTTATTCTGCCCTATCACAGTTCTAATGGATCTATCCTGATAATCTTATTCTCCTACTTCTTCGTTCGTTCGATATTTTTGGGGTGTGCTTTGGACGTAATTGCGACGTGTCAGTTTACAGCAGAGCTATGATGTTTGCACCTTTTGACCGACACATCTGACTTCTGCTGGGTGTTTATTGACTTGGTTAGTCTTCCTGGGTTTTCGAAGGACTTTTGCGATCAGTAGGTGTTAACGTCATCTTCGTCCCTCTATCCACTGTTGATACACCACTGGCCCGTTGGGAACAGCCATATGCCTGCCTGTCGGTCCTCAAAGGAAGACAGCGGCAGACCATGGACATACCTCGCCATCCAAGGAGGCTTCCATAAGTGTAGGGCCGACATATAACGTTCTTATACTGGCCATATGCCTGCCTGTCGGTCCTCAAAGGAAGACATACCTCGCCATCCAAGGAGGCATCCATAAGTGTAGGGCCGACATATAACGTTCTTATACTGGGCTCACCCAATGGGATCGATACATCTTGACCGTTTAATAGGCTTCACGTGCACCCCAAACTGCACCTTCGGGAAAGCTTGGGGTAGGCAAACGTTCTCCATGATCTCCCTTGCCAACACATTAACTTGGTTAACTCATTGTAATCCAGTCTACGATTCAACGCTCATGTGTATAACATTAAATCATGAACTTTCAATATCACAACTTAGCATGCAAACAGGTGAATCGGTACAGCTATCTTGGGACAGCCATACAATCTAATCGAAGATATCTTGTAGAGATTGGGACAAACATCATCAGGACAACGGCAGACATTTGCAAGACATTGAGAAGTATAACAACTAATAATAAGCTATCAATTGTTGTCAGAAAAAGATGATTAAATAACTTAAATATTATATAATTTTTTATGCATGTAAAACATGGAGAATAAGCTGAAAAGTTGGGGGGAAAAAACATTCATTGGCATTGGAAATATGGTTTCTGAGGAGAGATCAAAGAATACCACGGATGAACAGATACACTGACGAGATATTCCTTCAAGAATATGATGACAACCGTAAATTGGCTGGAGCAATTAGATAAAGATAGTTAAGATTATTGTGGGCATATTCTGATTAGAAATAAACATGAAATCTTAGTGACAACTAGCAACAGTGAAGGAAAAACAGTATGGCAATGGGGTAATAGATGAATGGCTTGGCAATCATGGCATAATCGGGGCAAGAACACAGATCTGATTCAATACTAAGTGCAGATAGACAGACAGACAGAGAGACAGACAGACAGACAGACAGACAGACAGACAGGCAGGCAGGCGGGCAGGCAGCATGCACGCACGCACGCACGCACGTACCCACCCACCCACCCTCCCACCCACCCGAATGCATGCAGGCATCCATCCATCCATCCATCCATCCATCCATCCAGGCAGGCAGGCAGGTAGGCAGGCAGACAGGCAGGCAGGCAGGCAGGCAGGCAGGCAGGCAGACAGGCATGCATGCATGCATGCATGCATGCATACATACATACATACATACATACATACATACATACATACCTACCTACCTACCTACCTACCTACCTACCTACATACATACATACATACATACATACATACATACATACATACATACATACATACATACATGCATGCATACATACATACATACATACCTACCTACCTACCTACCTACCTACCTACCTACCTACCTACCTACCTACATACATACATACATACATACATACATACATACATACATACATACATACATACATACATACATACATACATACATACATACATACATACATACATAACCCTATTTTATTTTTGACTCTGTGGCGAAGGGTTTACGAACGCAATTCGAAATCCTGCATTCTGCTTCGAAACACAGCTGTGGGTGATTTGGCAGAAGATTGCCTTGCTTTGGTTTTCATACAATGCTGTGGATGCCTGTCGTTCAGAAATCAATGGTTAGATTTCTTATCGTAAACTTGCCAGGAATTCACAAACAGACAAACATATTAGGGTTGACTGCGACGTCCTGTAAAGCATATGCAATTAGTTAAGAAGTTACTTGCATAGCCTTGACAGAACGTCGCAGTCAACACCAGCATGTTTTGCTGTTATGATCTCTTTGCAAGTTAACGTTCAGTAGTATATGCAGTTGCCGGTCTCTCTGGCCGAGGGGTTACACCACTTTCTCCGTAATCCCGTTTATCACGCAGGGTCTCGTAGCGGGTGAGAACTGGGAGCGGTTCGTCCCCCGCTGGTGACTTGCGGGATAACTGAGCCGGCCGCTCAGAAAGCAATGACAATCTTGCCAAGAAATCAACAGACAGTTGAAAGATGCTGCTATTGACAGCGATGTCCTGTAAAAGGATATGCGAATTTAAAAAAAAAAAAAAAAGTATATGCAATTAACTTTTTTTTATATGAAGAAAACATATGACCCTTATATTTCAAAATAATTAAAACACGTTATTATAGTATTGTCTGTGTCTACGTTGCACCAAATAATATCTGCCTAGAGTTAAGTTATCCGTGTTCTGCTTTCCTAATTCTTTTCTCTTGAAACTGACTAAAGAAAGGGCGTCGAACCATATTTGTTATTGCCTCCATCAAGCGGCAGAATCTTTCAACAACCGTTTTGTGCCGTATTTTTTTTTTTCCATTTTGGAAATATCGAAGCTGCTCCCAGCAACAATATGACGTCACGCTAGGAGCCACGAATCAGGAACTCCTTTCTGTAAAAAAAGAATACTTGCCTCTTTGGCTTATTTGCATGTCGTTAAGCCATCCAAACTAATCAATGAGGCAATTGGCATTTAGTGACGAGATTTTCAATTACGATTGCGAGCTTCAACCGTTGAAATCCCGCCCAACTATCTCGTAAATCAACAAATTCAGTAATTGAAACGAGGAATTACCCGAGTGCCGCCCATGCGCTCTACTGAGGGCTGAAATCGTTGGCTGATGTACTTCCTGGGGCAGAGTGTGTCTGATACAATATGGCCGCCGAGTGACACAATCTGAGTAGCTGACATCAGTGGGGAGTTCTGGGTAGGATCATGTGGGCGCAAGGGAGATGACAGGGAGATAATTGAAGTCTTAGCACCATTAAATGTCCCCATCGCCCCTTTCATTATCAGCTTAATGCCGAGTTTAGCAAAAGGGCGGAAATTGGCCCCGTTGGAATATAGCGTTCTCGTCTGCCAGCATTTTGTTGAGGGAGAGATGTGAGAGAGAGAGAGAGAGAGAGAGAGAGAGAGAGAGAGAGAGAGAGAGAGAGGAGGGAGAGAGGGAAGGAGAGAGGGAGGGGATGAAGAAAAGGACAATGTGAGGGTGGACAGGGGAGAAATATGAGCACTACATAGAAAACAGAGAGACAGAAAGCGTGGGAGACAGAATTCTATTCCAACAGCACACGTTTCTTCAATAGTTTAAAGATACTGATAGAAATTGAGGTTATTGATTCTCGCCCATCCTTAGGTTTCCCTCACAACCTCGCTTGTATTTACTTGCTCTTTGTATCAGCCGAGACTTGCTACTCCTGGGCTTTTTCAGTTGGCTCTTAACGGCTTCTCTGTTGTCCGTTATGCCCTATGCTGTGGTTCGAGGCATAACATTTTATTTATCTACGGTGTTTAGCCAGAGCTCTGGCGAAATGGTTACGCACGCAATTCGAAAACCCCCCTCATACCGCGTTCGACACGCAGCTGCTGGCGATTTGGCAGCAGACCTCCTTGCATTGGTTGTTATGCAATGGTATGAGTACCGGCCGTTCAGAAAGAAATGGCAATTTATAGTACTTCTTCTTCTGCTGCGTTCATCGGGAGAGTTTTTTCTGACTTGAATGCTTTGTGTCTGTTTACAGCAGAGCTGGGTTCTTGCGCCGTTAGGCCGACACATCCGACTTCTGTGGGCATTTGTTGACCGGGTTAACCTTCCCGGGAGTTTCGTAGAACGTTTGACCCTCACTGTTGTGGTGTTATCCCCATATCCCAGCTGGCCCATTTAGAACAGCCAAAGACATCCCGGTTAGCCCTCTAGGAAAGGCAGGGGCAGACCATGGGCATTCTCCGCCATCCAAGGAGGCTTCCATAATTGCAGAGCCGAAACATAGCGCTCTGGTACTGTACTCAACCAAGGAATCGTCACGTCTTGCACATGGCTGCTTAGTCTCACTTCCGTATATCGGGCCTTCCGTTCACCACAGGCTGTTCCTCTGGGAACCAGTAGAATGCAGTCTGCGGATGACTTCCACACAGTGAGCTTACAGTTCGGACCTTCCACGTAATACATTTGCTATCCAAGCAATATTCCATTTCTTGCCACTAGGACACTTTTCCCAACTTTGATGACGCCCACACAATGAGCATTTGATTCGGACTTTCCATGCAATGGATTTGCTAGCCTAGCAATATTCCATTTCATGCCTCTGGGACGCTTTTGCTACAAACATACCTGTGGTATGAAGTATGGCAGTCTAAATACTTCTTCATGCACCTTTAGATGTCAACCTGAATGTAGTTAAAGTAAGCTGTGGTCAGCTTGAGCTTGTTGATATCTCCATGGAGCGTGTCCTCAAATGAAGCAGGTGTGGGCCATAATATCTTTCTCTGTTCTGCATATATTGGGCACTCCTGCAGCAAATATTTAGCTGTCATTTTACCTGTTCCACAAATACATTGATCGGTATCTCCTATCTTTAGTTTATTGAACAAGTGGTATTTCAGCCTGTTATGGCCTGTGTGGAGTCTGAAGATTGCGACTTGTTCACTTCGGTCGACTTTGTAATATGTATCATTTTTCTGATGGCCTGGATGCTCTGATTCCCAGTTGTTTCTGTAAGTGCTTTACAAACCTCATTGCCTCATTATAGGTTATGTCTATGTAAGGCAGTGGTAGTCGTCCGCCATCTTTTGCTAGACTGTCAGCCTCTTCATTTCCAGGTATACTGCAATGTGATGGGATCCACTGTATTACAACGTTTTCGGATTTCTGACATAGTCCATGGAGTGCTGCTCTTAGGTCTGCTAGTTCTGTGCTGTTTTTGCTCTTCAATATTGAGACAGCTGACTTTGCATCTGTGAAGATAGCTATTTGCTTCTCTTTATTTTCCTCTATCAAGAGCATTTCTGCTGCCGTTTTCAAAGCCTCCACCTCCGCTTTGAAGTTACATGAAAATTGTCCAGTTGCCACTGACTTTGTTTTTTTCTTCCACTCCATTTTTTAAATTTAGGAGAATTCCGCCTCCTCCATTTTCTATTGAATTTTTGGCTGATCCGTCTGTATATGCATGTGTCCAATTGCTACTTGGGTAATGTTCTTTTATGTAGTTTAGGGCTATTTTTCTTCTTTTTGTTTCATTCTGAATGTTATTTTTCTCAATACCAGGAATGTTTTTATCACCTCAGGCAGTTGGTGCTGTCTCCAAGCTGGGAACTTATGTGCATTGTAAATGGGTTTGACTGTTGACATGTTATATATAGGATCTGTCCTAACCTTGTGGTTTCTACAAATTTGCTACGCTTTAGTCTTCCCTTTCCAAAAATATTAAACCTTTTATACATGGGATGGTCTGTCAATCTTCTAAATTTTTCTGCCTGTTGTTAGGCGCTACTATCTCTTCTATCCATTGGTTGTAATCAAGTGATCTTTTCTAGTTTGTTAATAGGCGTTGTCTTCAGGCTTCCAGTTATGATCCGCATTCCTTGATTTTGGATTCTACTTATTTTGTTAAAGTTTGACTTAGCTACTGTTGCCCAAGCTGCGATGCCATATTCCAGTACTGGCCTCACCCGTCCAGTGTATAACGTCTTGACAACTTTCTCATCTGCTCCCCACGTTGCACCAGCAAGATTTTTCATGATTGTCATTGTTTGCCTTGCTCTTGTTCGATTTTTCTCAACCTGTGTCTTCCGTGTCAGGCGACGATCGAAGGTAACTCCTAGATAGTTTGGATTTTATTCATGGCACAATATTTTTCCATTGAATACCAGCTTAGGGTGCTGAGTTTTATTTGAGAGGAAGAACACTGTGCATGTTGTTTTCTCCTCACTTATCTTCACTAGCCATGATTTTGACCAGTTCTCTAGCGCTAATAAGGCTTGCTGTATTCTGCTGTTAGCTGTACTTATATATTCTTCAGATTTCCATATGGCTAGGTCATCTGCAATGGAGGATGTGTGCTCTGGCTAAAAATTGTCCGTGATGTCATTTATATATGCTATGAATAATGTTGGAGAAAGAACTCCTCCTTGGGGGTGTGGTATACACAAACGTCTCTACTAACATCCTTCTAGTGACGCTTTAAAAATACCAATCCCTAATAATTTCTGTTTAAGTACCTTACTTTTGGGGAAAGAAAACAGAGCCAAACTAACCCGTAGGGCAGCCTAATTTATTTGGCATTAGTTTAAATTTTGGCATTCAGTTTAGTTCACGTACCCGGCCAGACCGGCTACATTTTAAACAAAGGTAAAAGAATAGCCATTTTGGTTCATGTGAACAAAGAAGACAGACGTGTTAACCTTCCCTGCGAGGAAGGGCAGTTTAGCCCAAAAATTTGTCATTCTCTGCAGCAATGGTATGTTAAATCTACATTATTAATACGTATTTATGTATTTTTGTAAGGTACATATACCATTGTGTTTAATTAAGAATTGGTAAAAATGATAAATGAACAATTCTTGTAAACTAGAATCTGATGGATTTTTACTACTAAGGGCCATGTTTGCGCCACGCGGTCAAAATATTTCCTATGCTTTTACAATTCCTAATTCCTATGTTAAAATCTCTTATAGGCATTCTGAACCTATATCTCACTGGCAGTGCTTATAATCTATTAATATTATGTGTACGGTAGAGTATTCAACTCATTTCAGAAGCACATTTCAGAAACTCTTCTCCATGTGGAAGCAGACTTTTGATTACACATCGTATGAACATACTTCATAGTAGAGATCTTGTTTCTGCTTAATTTCTAATCTGTAACTTCATTAATCTGTAACTTGAAACTATCGTGCTAAATTTTGGTACAATCTTCTTGTTAACATTTTAGTAACCACTCAATATGGGTGATTGACCTGTAATCATTTCATAACATATTGCTAGGGAAATGCCATGTTTGAGAATATAAATTCAAGAACAAAGACAGAAGACGCATGATATGCATTGGAATGTTCTGGTAGGAAAGGCCTGCAATCCGCATCACCTCACTGTGGTAGGGGCAGAAGCGAAAATTGATGTTCCTAAAATGCTTGCAATATTCAGAAGACTAGACCATGCGGCATAAGTTATTTCTGATAAATAACACTTCGAATACTAGCAGCAATTGGACCTGGAATAATATCAGGCTGCATAAATCATTTCTAATGGAAAAGAAATTCTCTTAAAAATAGCAGAAACTGGTAAATTATATCACGGCGTTCACTAACCCCATGCTGTGCAAGCGGTGGGGGAAAAAGAATAACCTAGTTTATGGATTAACACATGAAGTAATTATAAACCATTGGCTCCTGCATTAAATTTTATGATTAATATTATTATTATGATTATCATGTACTTAATATCAGAGAAATGTACGTGTTTGGTTTTCTCTGTTATGAGAATTATATTCTGTCCTGATTGTTACTCTTTACTGTGGGAATATACATTTTAATGATACCCCTGGGGACATGATGATGGTGATGTAAGAGTCTTTGAGTATGTCAGTACGCAAGAAGACAATGTTGAATATCCTTGGCCTAATGCTGATTATAGTGAAAAAAGGAAACAAAATAGCCGATGGATGGGTTATTCTCTTCAAGTACGAGAGAGGCAATATCAACATGGTTGGATGGAAAGCATGGCTTCACTCATCTAATAGTCCCAGTAAAAACACGAGAAAAGAATACAAAGTGAGAAAATACCTTACTCACATTTAGAGTCAGAATGGCTCTACAACAAGCAAGGAGGGACATGGAACTTGGAAACCCACTCCTATCTCCTTCCCTTTTCTTGTTTGTAATTGTGTTGTGAAAATGTTAGCACACCATAAGGTATTAATGCCTGTGTTGTATTCTTTGTCATCCATTTCTATAGACAGTAGCTAGTAGTGGTTTGGATTTGGACATTTCACCAATCAGGATCCTGGGTCAACAGCCTGATGTAAGTGATAAATGGCAACCTGTCCTAACCATAGTCTTGATCTAGAAAAACATCAACGTTGACTGCTACGCTTATCCACTGCCTAGCCAGCGAAAGACCTGTTGAAGAGAGACACTCAGCGATTGATAGTCCTACTTCTGTCAGGATATCCAGGATCGATCTCTGTATTTAATTGTCCATCAAGATAAATGGATATTCAAAATACACCGACATAGCAGAGTATTGTCTACTTTTACTTCTGGGAGATACTGCCTGGTACGCCATAAATCCGCGAGGTCAACTAAACCATGGGACATTCCCAGTTTCCTGTTCAGGATTGAATAATCCTTCAATCAGTCATACAGCAGCAGACTCAACGCCAAGTTCTAGTTACAAAAACCAACTCAAACAAATGGGAAGAGACACTGAAACAACATAAACCAGTACAACCAAGGTACCAACTGAATACCAACTTAAAAATAACTTAGAAACCAGATTACCCCAAGGTTCAAATTTACAACACTCTGAAAGCAGCCAGATCCACTCGAGATCTCAGAACCGAAACACCACCAGGAAGGCCATACGAAAGAAGCTAGCGGAGTAAATGCCTCTACGCATGCATCAACACTAATCATCTGATTGTTGTGCGACTCCCAGTTGGTGTGTTGGAATTAATATTCTTCAGTTCCATGCCTGCAGCAGTTCAATCCTGGACAAAAGTCCAGATGAAACGAATGAATGACTCAACATGTTATGTTCTACACTGAAATGGAATGAATCAGAACTCTATGCTGGTTCCATGTCGGCCTAATTGCCCAATCACCAAGTGTGGGATGGCCTATCAACATGAACCGGGTGTATGAAAAAGCCGTTTGAACTAAATTGGGAAACGGTTAACATATACCGAGCTGTTGGACAGTCGTCATCTTTTTCATCGATAAGATGATATAGGGAAGAACCTGGTCAGAAGACTCAAGATGCATCCTCCTAAAAGCTTGACAGACTTAGGCACCAATTTCAATTGGACCACAGAGCCCACTGCAACAGAGTATTCTTGAATTCAGCCCCACGGAGGGGATACGTGCTTGTGTATAATTCTATTCTTGGATTATGGATTATAAATATTCACCAGCCAACTTCAGTGGACATAATGTAAGAAGAACATGACTGAGTACATTTATTTCTGTCCGGATAAATATGGGCTTTATCTGCTTCGCACTGGAGAAGAATAACCGACAGCAACACCTAAGGATAAAGGACCATAATTAAATGAATAGTTTAATTATTGTTACTAATTGTGCTTTATATTCTATATGAGTTTTTTTCCCCATGCCATGGATGTATAAGGTCAGTAGCTTTTTTTTTTCAGTAAATGGTAGAACCAACAGGTGGGGGTTGTTCGGTTGAGTACTCTGACACCATCTCATTATTTTTAAATCTGAGAATTGTAACTCGTGTCAGAAGCAAATGTTTTATAGGTTTGGGTTTTCTGCACTTAGACCAGTGTTTTGCTTTTATCTATGTAAAATAAGTCAATGATGTAGAACCAATTTATGGTTGTTGTATTGTTTGTAATAACATTGTTTTTTTTTCTTTGGACAATGGGGTTAATGTGTTTTGATATTGCAAATCATTCCAATGCCTGTTCATGAAAATAAATGTGGCCATTACACTTTCCTGTATGTTACTACAGATCTTGATTTAATGCCTGAACTCTTTGTCCAAAATTGTTGATGTTTACGTCAAGTCCAGTGTTGATGGTTGTTCAACCGTGGTTGTTTTATATGTTGTAAACAATCAATATCCTCTAACACTATAGTAAATAATAAGGTGATAAGTGGGAATGGAGAATTACTCATAAATACAGTTATGAACAGGAGTGAAGTATTTTCCTTCTTGGTGTTTATGGTAGAATTCCATGATCACCTTGCATTCTAGCAGTGACCAGAGAATCAAACCTAAATCCCCTAGACACTTTTAACAAAATATTCTCTTAGATTAAAATCCACATCCCACAGGGAGATGCCTTGCTCCAACAGCATCATTTTGCTGGTTTGTCCTTGTACTTTTATCCTGGCAGTTCTGTTCTCAAGGTAGTGGCTGATTCATCTGTACATTTTCCCACAAACGTTTATTTTTTGCAGTTTTACTTTCAGTCCTTCCTTCCATACTTTATCAAATGCTTTTTCTAAATCTATCCAGACCGCTACTGTGTGCTTTTTCTCTTGGTAGGCATCCTCTATTTTCTTAGTTATATAGGTTATTTGATCTTCAGTGGATCTGTACTTTCTGAATCCTACTTGGTGTGGTGTTAAGAGTTGATTTCCTTCCGGATGCCATGTTAGCCTGCCATTGATAATGCGCTCCATTAATTTCCCTACACAACTAAGTAGACTGATAGGTCGATAGCCATTTGGTTCTTTCAGGTCTTTTCTTTCTTTGGGACTGGTATTAGTATAGCTTCCTTCTATGCCCGTGGGACAATTCCTCTCTTCTAGCTGTAATTTAGGACTGCAAGTAGTTTCTTTTTTGCTTTACTGCCTAGTCCTATTAGCATTTCATTTGTGATTCCATCCTTTCCTAGTGATTTCTTCTTATTTAGGGTATTCATTGCCTGTTCCATTTCTTCCATTTTCAGATTTGCCATCACATATTCTGCTGTTGTGTCTGCATTATTATGATGTGTCTGTTTATTTTTGATTGCTTTCTTCTGTTCATTTGTAATATCAATGTGGTTTGCACTGGCATAGTGTTCCATTAGTGCATTTTCAGCCTTTTCCTGTAAGCAAGGCCTTTCCTTGTTTAATTGCTATTTGTTTGTTTCTGGGTCCTTCATTGTTCATGGCTTTCACTAGTTTCCATAGTTTGTTTCCATCCCTGTCAAAGTTCAGGTTTTCTGTTTTTTCCCTCCAACAATCTTTTGTTGATTTGTTCTTTTTTACTGTTCTTTTATATTTTACTGAGATGGCTTTGAGAGAGATGTTCGCTTCAGTTGTTTGTACTCTCTCTGCGGTCTTCCTGGCATCTTCAACTTTGTCCTCCAAGATTTGTAGTTCTTCAGTCCAGTATGATTTGTAATATTTCATCGCTCCTCTTGGAATGGACTCAGTGGCCGACTGTATTATTGCTCTATTTAGACTTTCCACCATTTGTTACATGTTGCCATGTCGTGTATTTATGTTTTCTCAATATGTGTCTGGCAAATCTGTCCCAGTCAGCTCGTTTGTAATTCCAACGAGGCAAAGGCTTTTGCTCCTGTGGAACATACTCCATATTCATTACAATCTTGATCGGTCTGTGGTCACTACCTGCTCATATTGGTCAAGCACATGGCGATCGAATTTGTGTAGGATGTCTCCTGTAAAGAAAGCTAAGTCTGGAGTAAAAGTGGTAAACCATCTTCTTGAGTAGAAGCTCGGTGTGTTGTCCACTTTGTTGAGTAGATGGAGATTTGAGTCTATTTCCCAGTCCTCCACTTCATCTCCTTTGTTGTCAGTAGTTGGGTATCCCCATCTTTCTGAACGGCTTGTAAAGTCTCCGACAATAATACAGCTTGTGTCAGTTATTGTCATGTTTGAACTTACTCCTTAAAAAAAAATTTAAAAATAAAATAAAATAAAACAACACCTCTTTGCCTTGACACCACAGCACAGGGGAAGGTGACCACCAGTAATATGAGGTGGACCCCCTCGAAGCAGGGGGCCCGGTACTATCACCGCCTGATGGGACTTCACGGGATTAGCACCATACTGATTAATTTTAATTTGTGCATCATGGAATGATTAAGTTACGTTGCACTGCTTTGTCAAGCCTGTGGCTCAGTACATCCGATTTCGACAAACATTTTTCGGGCGCGCTTTCCCTAGCCCTTGACTGTCCCCAGTCTACTTACAAGGCAGCAGGTGTGTATGTCTCTTGGTCTGGTTCCTCTCCCTTGACCTGTCCGACATGGGAGGCCCTACCAGTAGCTGTGCTACCGTCGGCATAGCTCGTGAGCTCATTGGAACACGCAAGCCCCTCTACCTCGTCACGGTGGACACACGACAGAGAGGATCGACTGAACGAAAACATACAAAGAAATCACAAACAACCAAACATACTGTGGTTGATTGCAACGTCCTGTAAAAGATATGCAACTAACTAACCATGTTTCATTCTTAATAAAGTTATTTGAACATACAGAACATAGTGTCGAATCGCTCAGCTGGTGTGTGACATCTGGGTCTATCACACCCGGTTTGAGCAAGCAGTTTGTTGGTCGATGTAGCTGAGAGATTTTACACGTTTAAACCCTCTCTTCTCATCGTCGCGGGGGGGGGGGGGGGGGTGGTTCCTTCCACAGGTCTGCTGGATTTAAATGTTGACTTCTCGTTCTTCACTTATGGCCGTAAATTACAAGTACCTCAGAAGTCGGAGAGAATTCGCCGGATGGTAGAAGACACTTGTTGTAGGGAAAGCTAACCTGACTGCAAAATCAGTTTAGTGCACACAGAGTAGCAGCAACTACTAGAAGTTTCAGCAAGTATGGGGACTTCGCTTGAGTTTACAGTGACTGAAATCGAAAAACTAACCAAAAAACAACAACAAGAACAACAACAAAGCAAGCAGTTAAATGCAGTTTTACTTTCCCTAGCATCAGTGCATGCCAGCGACATCATCATCACAATCATCATGTAGTGGAGGTCAGCATGGCCGAAAGGATAAGAACGCGTGTATTTAAACATCCGGTATGTTGAAGCCGAGGTAAGGGGTTCAACCCCTACAACGGACAGCTGGACTAAAATGTTGGCATATCGTCCTTGACTTGAGTACGTACATTTCAAGTACCTCTGAAGTCGGAGTGGGTTCGCCTGATTGCGAGAGTCACTGTTAATAGGGAAAGCTAATCCACACGCAAAATTCAGTCCAACACTATCAGAAGTAGTGTGTATAGAATGCGTTTGTTTTCAAAGAGAGACATAGAGAGAGAGAGAGAGAGAGAGAGAGAGAGAGAGAGAGAGAGAGAGAGAGAGAGAGAGAGAGAGAGAGAGAGACAGACAGAGAGAGAGAGAGACAGAGACAGAGACAGAGACAGAGACAGAGACAGAGAGAGACAGAGAGAGAGAGGAAGAAGAAGAAGAAGAGTGGAATGTTAGACGTGCCTGCGTAACCAATTCTTAACCTTTTGAAAATAGAAAGTAGTTTGCCATTGATTTCTGAGCGAAAAGTCAACGTTGAAGTTCAACTGACCGTTGTAGAGAATCAACTTGTCCCCCGCAGTCTGCGCACTGAAAATTTAAACGCATTAAGCCCCGTCCACTCTGACCTCTAATCCGCGGTCCCCCCCCTCCCCCCCCCCCCCACATATCCTATTACAGGACATCGTGTCAACACCAATATTTTACCCCTGTTGTTGATATGTTGGCAAGATTACGCTCAGTAGTTTGCCATTGCTTTCTGAGCGGCCGGCTCACAAATCCCGTAAGTAACGGGCGCGGCGAGAACCGCTAACGATTCTCGCGCAGCTGCGTTTGCTCACGTGGATAAACGGATTACGGAGAAAGTCGCAAATCCCTAGGCCAGGGAGGCCGGCAGTCCGCGGGTATATATTGTTAAATCACCCGTCCTTTCTGCCAGCAATGTCCTCTAACAGCTGCCTTATTTCCAACTCCATTGCACCACTCCCTACATTCTCTGAGGGATTATTGAAATTTTTGGTGTTTTGCCCTGTCTTCGCATGTGTGAATCCATTCCTACCCCTTGGGCACATCTTCAACCCGTATAATTTGCATGGTCCTCTTCTCTGCGATCGCCACCCATGACATCCCTCTCTTGAGCCTTGCTCCCTCCCTTGATGTCAGTTATGTTCCTGTGCAGTGGATATCTGGTGTCACTTGAGACCCTTAAATAAGCCTTAGTCTGGGTCAATGCATTTCTGGACTTGGCTGAGTGGAAGTCAAGCATGTACCGCACTGCTATGATTCGGACATATCTAGTGCAGCCCAATTTGCACCACTTTGTTTTCGATACGCTCCGGTCTTTTGCACGGAGTTGCCGACAGCATGAGTACCATCAGTACGTACTCAATAACCCACAGGAACGGATGATGATACAGGAGCGACAACAGTCTCCGTTTATTGTGTGCAGTTGCCATAGTTTTCAGTGTTGCCATAGTTTTCAGTGTTTCCAAAGATTTCAGTGTTGCCATTGTTTTCAGTGTTTCCAAAGATTTCAGTGTTGCCATAGTTTTCAGTGTTACCATAGTTTTCAGTGCTGCCACAGTTTTCAGTGTTGTCATTCCAAATTTGCCTCGCTGTATTGTGTATCAACATGCAATGCGTACGACATACTTGTTTCGATTCAGAATGTGGACTCTTAGTATTTTTTTCTCCTTCCACAAACGCTTTGACCGATCCTGGGGTTCTGGATCGAAAGTCTACCATTCTCGGATATGGCGAAAAACTGAGCGGACTCGTGGGGATGTTGCTCAAGTTGAAAATATTTCAGCAAGTGGAAATCACACAAATCAGACCGAATAAGCCGCACCCAAGTAACACGTTTAGACATGAGAAAACCTACTTACATAAGAATATTTCTAACATATATGACAATCATCATCAGCTTCATATGTTCATAAATTGAGTACGCATTCGTATACATCCACACATTTCGGTTCCTGGTATTCTGAATAAGTTATATTAATGTTATTCCTCCAAGTCTTAGATTTAGAAATCCAGCTGTGGAAGATTTGGCAGCAGACCGTCTTGCGTTGGTTTTCATAAAATGACATGAATGCCAGTCGTTCAGAAAGCAATGGCAATCTATTGAAGGTTTACCAAGAAATCACAAACAGCTAAAAATACTGCGGTTGGCTACGACGTCATGTAAAGGATATGCCACAGACTAAAAATGTATGCATAGATCATTCAGCATAATTTCTCTCGGTCTGTCCCTGCCTCTTTTTTATCGATAATCTTTCGATTGCTTTTCAAGGCATTTGTTATTAATTACTTTGGCAGTCCAAGGTAATTGTCTCAGACACATCTCCATTGTTTCCAAGCTCGCTCTAATCTGGTCGTCCACATTGTAAGATTTGCCGCCATACAGCAACTACACATATTTTGATCTTTGCAGTTGCCATGGGGTCCGATCACTCTGCTGAGATGTGCCTTGTGTGAATGTGGTAGAAGACTAGAGCACTTATTTAGATATCCGTGTGCGGACTGCTGCCAAATTACCCGCAGCTGTGTTTCGAACACGGTATGCGCGATTACTAATCGCGCCCGTAACTCCTTCGCCAAAGACACGGCGTGTGTACATAAATGAAAAAAAGTACAAAAGTTATCATTGTCTCTTACCCATTCTATAATTTCCTCCTCCCCCTCTCTCACTCGATCTCGTCTCTCTCTCTCTCTCTCTCTCTCTCTCTCTCTCTCTCTCTCTCTCTCTCTCTCTCTCTCTCTCTCTCTCTCTCTCTCTCTCTCTCTCTCTCTCTCTCTCTCTCTCTCTCCCCCCCCCCCTCTCACTATACGTAAATCACTCAGAAAGAATACCACAAACATTCTCTACATTCTCGGCGGTATTCTAACAAAACGGCACAAACGTTAATACGAGGTCTCAGTGTGAACTAGCGGGTTCCCTAATTCAAGAGGGAAACTCATTCCCAGCCTTGAAGTTCTTGAACTGTGGCTGCAGTAATGCTGGTGCTCTTGAGAACTGCAATTACCTCCGTTAAGTGCAACCAAATGTAGCTTCAACACTCAGCACTGGAAATTGCCGATACATACTGGATTAGTGAACCGGGGTCAAGTAATCGTCTAAATGTACAATTTAGGTAGTTTTCCCCTGCATTCCATTTTTATCGGTATATTTGTGAACAACAATTCTAAGTTTGTCTGGGGAAATTATTGATGAGTATCTTATCTGGCAAGCCACCGGTATTGATTAATACAATTTAGTTAACGCTATTTACACATAGGAAGCAACAGTAACGCAATGGCCTGTTAATTTTTTGTTTCTTGCAGTTCATCTTGACCTCGAGCGTCGTCCATACGGTACTATTATTACTAGTATTTGCTACTGTTAGAGAGTGTATTCGAGTGCTTTTGGTTGTGTCTTAGGGCTAGCTTTCACTGTTACCAGTGAAACCTGGGGACTGTCCAGCGGAACTTAAGGAGAGCTAGACGGATTCCGGCGAATCAAGAAGTGAGGACCAGACGCTTGCGGTAGGTAGGACATAAACTGAGAATACCTGATTATAGTATAGTACAAGACAATCCCTTCTCTCTAACCTGCGGAGCAAACAAAGTAGAAAGATATCTAAATTACACGGAGCAGAGAATTAGAGGTGGAGATGAACGAACGAACGAACGAACGAACGAACGAACGAACGAACGAACGAACAAAGGAACGAACGAACAATCTTTATTTTCAAAGGATTAAGAATTGGGCACACAGGCCCGTCTAACATTCTTTCCTTCTATCGCTCTCTTTATTGCATTATTTTATCCACGCATCGTTCGAGCCTGAGAACAACAGCTATATAAAAGACATGCATTATAAAAGTATGGGGAAAATGCAAAAATCACTCCTACATGACTCACTAAAATGCATGAATATTGTGGCAATTGTTATTAGGGGGAAAATACTGGTCTCCCAACAAGAGGTTTCTGTTATACTAAGGTTTCATTATTATTATTATTATTATTATTATTATTATTATTATTATTATTATTATTATTATTGTTGTTGTTACGGGAGAAGGTAATCTGTACCCTGATGTAGTTAATATGGGGTTACGCTGATAATGTCATAAGCGCTGACGATTAGGGTTTCGGCGTTAAAGTTCATCGTCCGCCAACAGAGGGAAAGCCCGGCCACCTATTCCACCATGCATTCAGGCCTACAAAATGTGATGGCCCAACCACGTGACAGACCCATGGCAGGTTCCGGCTTCTCGTCATGTTTATGTTGTTGTTGATCAATACAATGGGGTCGACATGGAGGCAGATGTAGGCGATAGCAACAGATACCCAGGATTGCCATTATGTGGTACAGAGCCAATATTCCAATGGGACATGAAGGGCAGCTGCGGATGTATTTTTAATGACTGTGCAGTGTTTGGAAATATTGCCGATCCAAGTTTTGTATTTACCTATTATGTTGTATGAATTTCACAAAGGGCGAATACAAAACTTGTAACGGCAATATTTTCATAAACTGCAGTCATTAAAAATACACCCTATAAAAGAAGGCTAGCAAACCTCACTATACTATGTTAACGGGTTATGGTTTATAATTTACGACGAACAAGAAATGGGTTTAAAAGGCAAGAGGTTCGACTTCATTGGACCGAGTTGTTATCCCATATGGCCCGGTCTCTTTCTGCAGGTGACCTGCCTAAAGCGTCGCACAGAGCACGAACTATGTAGCTTCAACGAAGACACCCAGGAGTCCCCGAGAAAATTGCACTCGTAAAACAAATAATGTAATCCGAAATCAAACCCACAATATTCGATGCGAGAGTTAAGAGTTGCAACCACTACGCCACGGAGACTCCATACACGACAAATAATTCATAGGATTCTGTAGGAGATAGCAACAGATACTAAGGCTTGCAATGATTTGGTTAAGAACCAATGTTCCAATGGGACATACTGGGCAGCAGCAGAAGTAGAAGAAGACTAGTAAACCTCACCGCAGAGTGTTAATAGTTTATAATTTATAATTTACGACGATGAATCCACAACACTACACTCGCGACAAGACCAAAAGCAACAGTAGAATGGCATGGGTGTCAACCGTTCCTGGGGCGAGATGGTTTGCTGTATCTCGGAACTGTCCTCGACTGCTGTCATTACGACCAGTTCCAATCTCAATTCTTCCTGTAACGGAGTGGATCCGAGAAAATTCCACCTTGTCGATCTTGAAAGTCCCAGGATTGGAAGTAGGCGGGGTTTTTAACAATGACCTGCGCTGCCTTGTTGACCCAGCCTAAAATGGGTACCAGGAAATGTCTTTGAAGGTACAGGAGTCATATTGCTCACATCACTAACCGAGTGCCGATGGGGTTCTGTAAAACTACCATATATGGTATTGCATCAAGATGTGGAAAATGGTCATTCACTTTACTTAATAGCATCATTTCCGTTTCCGCGTACCCGTGAGAGTAGAGGATTAATAAATGGATTGGTATTGAAGCAAATCCAGTATTATATACTACCTGCAGATATACATGAATCACGACAAAGACACTGCTATTTGAATGTTTTAAAACTCGTATTTCCCGGGAAGGTTAACCCGGTCAACAAATGCCCGTAGAAGTCGGATGTGTCGGCCTAATGGCGCAAGAACGCAGCTCTGCTGTAAACAGGCACAACGCAATCACATCCGGAAAAAAAAACTCCGGATGAACGCAGAAGAAGAAGAAACTCGTATTTAGTAACATCACACAGAGAAAGACTTATCTTGTACATTGCGATTAACAGGAAGTCTGTAAATTTGTTTCTTCTTCTGTCTCTAGCGGGGCATAGGAGCCCAAACAACTCACACCAAGCCTTTTGTAGATCTGCTCAAGATTGGTTCGATATCGCAGCTAAAGTTTTCTATGGGACGATGTATCGAATCTCACGCTAACCCTCCTCAGTCGCCTCTTACGCCATGCATGGTGCGTTGCAGGGCTACTGTTCTTTGTTTTCTATGGGACGATGTATCGAATCTCACGCTAACCCTCCTCAGTCGCCTCTTACGCCATGCATGGTGCGTTGCAGGGCTACTGTTCTTTGTCGTCCCCCCCCCCCCCACGGGACCCGATGACACATGGGCAGCAGCTATACAGCTGTTCCGGCCTTTCATCTTTCAATGAAGGATAGGCTCTTAAACAATTCACGATAAGCCCTGTGTAGACTTGTTCACGATTGATTGGATTCTGCTACTAAAGTTTTCTACTGGATGAGATAGCCAGCTTTAATCTAATTCTGTTTAGTCGCCTCTTACGACATGATAGGTTGGCTACACTGTGATCATTCGCTGTGTGCTTCGTTGTGTCCTGTACGCACGGGCGGCTATAGGCTTACCAACATTCCCCAAACAAACACCGGTCATTGTAAAATAACTTAGGGCACCTCGGCACTCTCAGGTGGAAGAGCACAACTCTAGGGCGGGAGAGGAGCATTCTAGGGCGAAAGAGGACATCTCTAGGATGAAAGGCGAAAATGTTAGATCAGGTAGGCAAGCAGGCAGGCAGGTAGAGAGAGAGAGAGAGAGAGAGAGAGAGAGAGAGAGAGAGAGAGAGAGAGAGAGAGAGAGAGAGAGAGAGAGAGAGAGAGAGAGAGAGAGAGAGAGAGAGAGAGAGAGAGAGATATTCAACATTTTTAAAACCATTTATAAAAAGGAACACTGAGGTGAAAGACAGACTTTCTTGACTGACAGAGTGATATCCCAAGTTTGAAGCTGATCATCTTAGGCTAGGAGAGACAATGCTGATTTACAGTCTATGTACGACCTTTGTTGTATTCGTGAAAAGGAATAATGACTTTTCGCTAAATAAAAATTATAATAAACAAACATATATAACTCAAATGTATTTTTAAGTCTGTGCTGGGATAGAGCTCAACACAATCTCCTTTCTATGCAATGCGTTCCTTGGATTCCTGTACAAATAATGTAATTATGCCGGCATAATTATTTCAAGCGGCTGTATCTCTTGGGAAGAATTGGCTCGCTGCTTCTTGGTGAGATGGAGATGTTGTCCTTACAATTATTGCCCTTTGCAAGGAAATATACACTGGGGTAGTTAGGTTAAAAAATAATAAACAACAACACACGCAGACATTGCGTGAGTGTCTTCTTTTGTGCACTGTTGAAAAACAACGGTGCTTTTAATCATTCTTTCGCCTGTACTTAGATTTTGAGGGCAGCTATATCTGTCTGTCTATTGGTCGTTTGGTGTGTGTGTGTGTGTGTGTGTGTGTGTGTGTGTGTGTGTGTGTGTGGGTATGTGTGTGTATTTGTGTGAGTGTTTATATGACTAATAGCTGCCTGCCTGCCTGCCTGCCTGCCTGCCTGTCTGTCTGTCTGTCTGTCTGTCTGTCTGTCTGTCTGTCTGTCTGTCTGTCTGTCTGTCTGTCTGTGTCTGTCTGTCTGTCTGTCTGTCTGTGACACTAAGATCTAGACTTAGTAAAGGACAGGTTGTCAATGCAAGATGATTATAGTCATTGCGAAGGTCTCTATCGCATATGACTCAGTCTTCTTTTCGCAGAGTGGTGTCCGGAAAGAATCCCACACATCATGAACTCCGTAGCTCTAGCGGCAACCGCTCGGTGATTTCCGAGAAAACCTGCATTCTTGAATGGATAGCGAACCATGACCTTAGTGGCGCGAGGCAGGCGGCGTGCCAGCCTAAGTCTTTGTAAAGTCACTGGGTATAACTACCTCAGTCCACCAGATATTTACAATACAAAACAACGATTTACAAAATTAACTTTATATGCCTTCGCTTGTTTTGAACTTAAGATTAGTCCATACATGTGCTATTACTTCTAGTACGCTGAATTATTTTTGCGTGTCTATTAGCTTAAATTTTACCAGTGTCCCTCGCCATCACGCGAACTCACTCCGACTTCAGAGGTACTTGTAATTTAAGTACCCAAGTCTAGGACGAGAAATCAAAATTTTAGTCCTGCTCAGCAATGCAGGAGTTGTACCTGTACCTCGGCATCAGCAAACAATTAATTCTTCTACTGCGTTCATCCAGAGAGTTTTTTCGAACGTGATTGCCTTTTGCCTGTTTACAGCAGAGCTGCGTTCTTGCACCGTTAGGCCGACATATCTGATTTCTGCGGGCGTTTGTTGACCGGGATAGCCTTCCCAGGAAACAATTAATTTAATCTCGATCTTCTGTTAGCATGTTTCCGATACACTAAATAACTATTCTTTGTAGACGTTTGAATACTTTATAATATAAATAGAAAGAACTACAAATATTATGTTTTCCAAAATTTCAGATCTGAAGGCTGTCGGATACGTCGAGATTAATGGCTCAACCCCAAAGAGATAAAGGATGCAAAATCCTTTTTCCCAATGTGATCCTGCCCGTTTTATTAATTTAGCTGTACTGACTCAATTGTTTGAGACCAGAAATAGAGTTTTAGAAAACCAAGGAATACCTTCAGGAAATAACTGAAAAAGTTGTATTCCCTTTTATACCCAAAATATCCTTTAAGTCAGTGGTTCTCAACCTTTTTTGACCCATGCCCCCCTTCACCATATTTTCAGAACGTCATCCCCCCCCCTTCCTATCAAAAATTTGGCCCGTGGCCCCCCCCCCCCCCACCTTATTTTCAGAACGTCATCCCCCCCTTTCATATTTCCTATCTAAAAATCCCCCCACCCCTATACAGTATATGTAAAAATGTAAGGTAAATTTAATAGCACATACTAAAACAAGTCTAGACATCCACATAAAACATGATTTGTGGGTCTACTGACTTTATAAAATGAATTTTAGAAGGATGAGACGTACTTAACTGTAAAGTATGAAGGGAAAAACAATATCAAGTAATCGGCTCTTGTATTAACGCGATCTTGAAATGGTCTTCATTCCCCCCCCCCCTGGAAACCCTAAAATTCCCCCCTGGGGGGGGGGGGAATTCCCCACCGGTTGAGAACCACTGCTTTAAGTGGTTCCTTGCCTCTCCTCTACCAACTAATTAATTCTATCTAGGGTAGTTTAAAACAATTTGACTATGACAAGTAAAAATACAATCAATATATGACATGACCTCATTTTTTAAAATGATTTAATAAACACAAACATAGATTTGTAAATTGCATTCAAAATTACAATTTCCTGTCATAAAATAAGGACATATACATATAATGGTAATTATACAAAATTGATGTGCCAATTATAATGTGTATAATAACAGCTATATTTTTTTCCAGTGGCATGTACTGCTAATCTTTTACTGGCCTGTATGATCTGAAGAAAAAGAACTGTCTACATTCAGGGTTCTCCACTTCCAGCTTTGGGAATCCCTCTGGCTATCAATTAATTGCTGTATGTTCTGTAGTCTTAGTGTTCCAGGTCTGAGTAGAACATAAGTTGGCTCTTGGTTTTCTTTCCCATTTTGGCATGTAAATGATTAAATAAAGATTACTTCTCCTATGAGACAAATGGAATGTTTGCAGGTAGATAAGTTTCTGCACTACTCTATCAAGGGCATCACTCAACAATGTGCTCACTCAACATATGCTGCATTCAATCTTCACCAAGTCTGGTCTGGATTTACATGAGTATGACCACTACCTTATTTATCAGAATGACTTCAACATGTCGACAAGTTTCGTGATCTGAATGAGATGCAATTTCTCACAAGCGATGTCGTAGGCTGAGGATTTTCTTTTCTCGTGTGATTTTGAAACTCTCTCACTCCTTCCGCTATTTCAGGTCTTATGTTTCATGCTGGCTGATGAACAAACAGGTCATGTTTGCTGCTATTTATACGGTGCCTTTTCCGGTTCACGTTTTTCATTGCCAATGGGTATATTAAATCTTGGATCGTACAATTGTGGAACAAACAATCCTGTTGTGGTGTTCAGACTATAATTGTCGACAGGAAATATCTACAGCATGTTACGTTTGTGAAAATAAAGTATATCACAAAGGCATTATTTCGAAATGTTTTTATACATTTGATATATGTACATTTTGTTTAGAAAGAGATTCCGATAAACTGCAGAACAAAACATGTTAACGGCATAATATTGCTTAAAAATAATACCAACATTTGTGCTTTGGCTGTGGTAGCGCCGAGAACTACAGAGTTGGTGGTGGGGGTAGTCGGGAGAGAGCGAAAAGATGAGACGGAAATAGAACTTCGTCATGGTCAGTCATTGTTGATTCACACTCATTCAGTTAGTTTGCACTACATCACACATCCTAACCTCTAATATTTATTAACTTTCGTTGTGGGGGAATGTAAGAGCAGAAGTAGCTTTAAAAGAATTGTATGCCTCAATTTAATTAAAAATTCAATAAAAAAAATATCATATACTGTATTTCATTTCACCCTAGACAATATTCCACTTTAGGATACAATCAATCAATCAATCTGGTATCATCTTTCCATTGAAAGTCGGATTTCAAGAGTCTCCACCGACTTTATTTTTTCATGAAAATGAGAACATGGACGGACAGAAACAGTCCTAAAAGAAACAAATGAAAACCGTTGATTAGGGAAATTAGACATAGTTAAGATATTTTTGGCATGTTATGGGGGAGAAATAAACTAGAAAACTTAGTGACAACTGGCAAACATTGATTAGAAAAGAAGAAGTTGAGGGCAGAGAGATATGTGTCCGGAATAATTTCCGAAGATTGAAAGCTAACATCAAAACTACCAGCGACACCGTGAGAGAGCTCTTGTTTGTTGACGATTGGGCTCTATATGACAACACAGAGGCAGACATGCAACACAATGTTTCAGTTTTCTCATATGCCAGTGCCAACTTTGGGCTTAATATCAAATTGGAGAAGATTGTAGTTATGTACCAGCCAGCTCCATGGATTAATCACACCGAGCCAAATATCAAAGTGGATAGTCATAGACTAAGCGTTAAGGACTAATTCGCCTATCTTGACAGCACTGTGTCACAATCTGCTACAATTGATAACTTTGTGAATACAAGAATCTCCTAGGCCAGTGCGCTGCCTTTGGCAGACTGTACAAAGATGTTTAGGACATAAATGGAATAAGGCTGCAAACAAAGCTGAAAGTCTACAAAGCAGCTGTATTATCCACAATGCTATATCTTGTGAAACCTGGACTGTCTACCAGCGACAGGCCAGAAAATTAAACCATTTCCATTTCTGCCTTAGGAAGCTACTGAAGATTAAATGGCAAGACAAGATCCCAGACACTGAAGTCATGGAAAGAGCTTCCAGGCCCAGTATCCATACTCTACTAATGAAGAATCAGATCCGCTGGGCTGGTCACGTGACTCGCATGCCAGATTAAAGGCTCCCCAAACGATATTTTTTTTTTTTTTTTTTTACGGTGAGCTGTGCTGTGGTAAATGCTCCCAAGGTGGCCAGAGGAAATGCTTTAAAGACACTCTGAAGATCTCACTAAAAGCTTTTGAAATTCATCACGACGCTTGGGAGACTGCTGCCAAAAACCGAAATTCGGGGCGTACATCATTACGCAAGGTGTGGTCACATGTGTAGCAAACAGGACTGCAAGAGTTGTGAAGTAAAGGCTGGACAGAAAAACCACTGCAGGAGATCCTCCTCCTGGAACTTCAAGCAATCTTTGCCCACATGGTCAAAGAACATATAAGGTAAATACAAAACTTGGAACAGCAATTCTGAAACTCCAGAGTCATTAAAAATACACCCTGTAGTCTTGGCAAATAATGATGATCACTTATCTCTGACCAACGTCGTTACCATGCATTCATGCAGGATTCTTCCAGTTCATCTCTCGATGGTGTTAACCCAGATACAACGTACTCATCCTCATGGAATCCTCCTCTCCATTCTTCCCTAAAGCAAATCCTTTCATTAGTAACTGTGTCTCTTTATGTGGCCGATGTACTTTAACTGTCTCTCCTTGACCTCATTCGGTAATGTTTTCTGTATGATCTACACATAATCTATACTTTGCTTACGATATCTTAGTTTATAAATTCAATTCATAAAATGAAAACAAGATCTTGAAATCCACATGCCAGTGCATTTGGTTTCATGAAATCTTAATGTCTACCGGACATCAGTGCGCAGTTCAACCAAATAAAATACAGACTTGATTAAAACTCATGGGAACAAAACAATTCTGCTGGTATCGGATAGTTCCACAGAAACCTAGAGGCATAAAACTCAAGAGAGAAGATCATAAAAATTGTGATGGCAGCCAAGAATTGAGAAAATTACTTGCGTACACCCATCACCCATCGCCATTTGCTGCTCCCTATCGTAAGGCACTCGAAATCAAAGAGCTACTCAAGTGCTAGGCAAATTTGAAAATAATCAACTTCGGGACATGGAAACAAAGAAAACTGGCAAGCTTATGGCTGTTCTCATTCGCCGCGTCCCCTGAACTGTACTTGTTTCAATTACTGAGAACATCATTCAACGGCCGTGTGTTATTTACATTTATTTTCTAGTCATAATTGCCAAATAGAGAGTAATGATACATAGGGTGTTCCAAAACTGCTTCATATCTTTTCTCGAATGTGAAATTTATTTCAGAATACATTATGAAAGCTAGCATTAGTGTATTTACAGATTAAGCACACATGTAATAGGTAGTGCCACGGCAGACACTGCCTTAGTGGATGTAAAGTGTTAGGTCTCACATGTTCCAAGAGCACACTGACGTGAGATGTCCAGTCTTTTTCCTCATTACTTTGCTTTCTCAGATAACTAACATGAAATTCAGCAAATTATCCAGTACCCATTGTATTGAAAGACCAAGATTTCAGACACCTGTAAAAATAAAGTACAAAATGGATCAAGGTTGCACTCCACAGTTGAAAGAAATTCTTCCACTCAAGAAAGGTGAATAAAGAACCCTTTTACACTCTTGGCGCGTCGGTCATACAGTACTACAGGGTTTATTTTTTAATAACTGTACAGTATTTGAAAATATTGCCGGTCCAAGTTTTGTATTCACCCTCTGTAAAGTTCATGCAACATAATAGTTAAATACAAAACTTGGACCGGCAATATTTTAAGACATTGTACAGTCATTAAAAATACACGCTGTAGATCCATACTGTTATAGGACAATCGGCACTCGGTGGTTGATGTGGTCAGTATCCCACCGCTTGCCTTTACTTCCCAAGACATTCTTGGTACCCATATTTAGTACATTCAACATGAAAGCGCGGGTTAATTGTCTTTTATTCCGAATTGGCCCAGCTACGGATCGAATCCATAACCCCATGGTCGGCAGGTGAGTGACTAGCCATGACGCCACCGAGACTTTCCATGCCGGAAGACTATGTCAGTTAAATGCATATTGGTTAGCTGCATATACTTTACAGGACGTAGCGGCCAACCTCGGCATTGTTTGGCTGTTCGTGATTCCTGGGCTAGTTTACGTTCAGTAGTTGGCCATTGCTTTCTGAAAGACCGGCACCTGTACCATTTCATAAATATGAAGAAGAAAAAAACACAATGGTATGCGGTCTGCTGCCAAACGTACAACAGCTGTGTTTCGAACGCGGGTATATGGGATTATGAACTGCGTCCCAAACCCCTTCACCACCGAGCCGACAAAGGCATCTAGGAAAATGCATACCTAATGAAAACTCACAAAGTCACACACCCACAGATGTGTGCCAGTACGACTTTTTAACCTTCTACTTTCGCCGTCTACCACCATCGATATATAGGCCCTCGACCAACTCACTTTAAGACCTGCTATCTTTTGTTAGTTCCCGCAGCACTGTCCATATTCTCCCCATTTGTCTCTGTGGTTAATTTTCTTCTCCGTGTGTTTTTATGTCTCTCTATTTCGTTCGCCCTGGGGTATCCGGACAAGGGAGTGTTTTGTTATACTATCCTCAGGTTTTCTCATTGTGTGTCCTACCAGCAACAGTGACTTTTCCTCACCTCTTGATTCACTGGAATGTGTTTAGTTCTCTCCGTGAGCATCCCATTGGTTTCCTGTCGTACCATTTTGTTCTGCGCAGGCACCAGTTAATGAATGTTTCGTTTATTAGCAATTATTTTAGTTGTTCTCCATGTTTCTATATGAACTAAATGGTGTATTTTTAAGGGGGCTTTTGAAAATATTGGCGTTCCAAGTGTTGTATTTACCTTTCATGTTGCATGAACTCCACAGAGGGTAAATAAAAAACTTGGAACGGCAATATTTTCAAAAACCCGTCATTAAAAAAAAACAAAAATCTTATATATAGTAGTACTGCTTTAACACTAGGGTTTACAATTCTAAGTTTGGTGCTAAGTGTAGTTCCTTTTGATTTCCACAAACTTCCAAATTATATGAAAGCTCCTCTCGCCCTTCGTATTCTTATTGATGTTTTTTCCTTTCTTTCTTTGCGTACGCTCGGGATCCTCCGTGGCGAAGTGGTCAAGCTGTTTGACTCTGGCTCCGAAGGTTGTTGGTTCGATTCCGGGCCGCGTCCTTCGGTTCACGAGTGAAATATTTCCGAGACTCCTGTAGGTCGTCGCTAGAATTACGGAGTTCATGCTTTGTGCCACGCTTTCCGCGCTGCGGAAGGAGACCGAGCCAGATAGGATAAAACCCGATGCAATGAATTCGACCCTGTCTTCTTTTAAGCGACTCGTGTGTGTGTGTGTGTGTGTGCGTGCGTGTGTGCGTGCGTGTGCGTGTGCGTGTGCGTGTGCGTGTGCGTGTGCGTGTGCGTGCGCGCGCGCTCACTTTGAACTCAAGCGTAGCCCGTGCCCGTACAACTAATATTTCTAGTACATCGGACTGGTTTTTATCCGTGCGGATTAACTTTCCCTATTACCAGTTTCCCTCTCCTTCGGGCAACTCCACTCTGACCTCAGAGGTACTTGTAATTTACGTCCCCAAGTCAAGAAAGAGAAGTCAACATTTTAGTCAAACTGACCCGTGTGGGGGTTGAACTCTCTACCTCAGTATCAACACACCTGATGTTAAAGAACGCGTGCTCTTAGCCATTCAGCCATGCTGACCTCCGTATTCTTACTGTAATATATCTGCCTAGTTCCCCATCACTATCTACATTACTACCCGAACTGGTGTATGATTCTGCGCCTTGAAGTGAGCTTTCATCAACTCAGTAATCCGATCTCCTTGGACTTTCTCTGCATCGTGTCATTGCTCTTCTAGAAGAGCTGTTGTTTCTCTTGTTTGGCTGAGTTATTCTTGTTTATTTATATTAATTCTTCGTGGCTGGTTGGATTTTGTGGCTGAAATGCTGGAGTAGCCAGCACAATCTTACTTAGTCGCCTCTTACCACATGTATGATATGTTGCAGTGTTACAATCCTTTGCTTCTCTTACAGGTCCCGGTATACGTGGGTGCTTTTAACATTGAATATTTTGAACTTGTCCCGAGGCAATTTCCTGCTTTGGGTCCATGATGTGGTAGCACCAAGGCATTTTGTAGGCCCGAATGCACGGAGAAACAGGTGGCCATACTTGCCATCACTTTCGCAGTGGGAACAGCAAAAGATATAAATCAATATAAATGGCTGTGAATGGCTTTCATAAAAGAATAGAGCAGAAGTAGAGATTAGAGGACACACTTTGCAATATAATAACTGACAGGTATGTTATGAGAAGAAATGACTTGGAGAACTTGGTGACAACTGTCAAGATCGAAGGGAATAGACTAAGGGGAAGATCGAGAGGTAAATACCTGGATGGCTTGGCCACGTGGCATGGTCGAGACAGAAACACGGAGCTGATCCACGACTCTGGTGATCGAGTGAGATGGCAAAACATGACCGCCCGTTACACATTATCACTCCAATAACGAGTGGAAATTACGCATCATTATTGTAACAACATGCGGATGTCACACATCATGACTGTAACAACATACTGAAGCTAGTCAACAGTGTAACAACTTGAAAGAGTTACACATAATCGTATCGGCAACGTCTGCCCTCCACACATCATCATTGAAGCAATTCTGTATAGCTCGCATCTGAAATGAACACACTAAATCCCCACACGACCCTAATACTAATAGACACACCTCTCTTCATAAATATATTGTGTTACTGATACTCATCAACTTCAAATGCTCCACATCATTTAGAGAACCTTCACATCAGCAACTGTTAGCATGCTTAGTAAATTATCAACGGAAAGTAACTAGTCTTCAATTCTTACAACGGCGAACATTGCTCTATCATAATTTCCAATCTCCAATCGTCTACAACTCTTATTTTACAGTAATAGGCTACAAGCATTATTTCCATATTATACACAGCTTCCCGTGATATGCTAGTTATACTAGGGCGCCAAGCCAATATTCTGGGAGATACTTGCAGCCGATACACCGTGGGGTATGGCATAAATATTAAAGCGTTCGACTTAAAGACATTTTAAGAGCACATTTAAGTGATATGAATGCAATTATTATTAGTATGATAATTATGAAAGGCATTTGACAAAGCCGAAGAAAATGGAATGAGAAGTAAAGAAGATATGTGGTGGAGAAGAGGGAGGGGAGTGAGGAAAAGAACTGAACATTAACCTGGCGTTGATGTTCGGTGGCGGATAAAGCTTAAAGTTACACATTCTTATTTCTGGCGCTTGATGTCTTATAATAGACTAAAGACATAATGTTGGGAGTTGGAGGAGGAGGATATGGATATAAAGTATAACTGAAAGGTAAGATGCATAGGCAGAGCGAAAGAACGATAGAGGGGAAATAGAGAGAGAGAGAGAAAGAGAGAGAGAGAGAGAGAGAGGAATACACACACACACAGAGCTACACACACACACACACACACACACACACACACACAAACACACCACAGAGACAAACAGACAGATAAAAGTAAGGAAAGACTATAATTCCCAAACCAAATGATTATGAAATGATCAGTATTACAGTGAATGGGAGCAGCCTTAGCGCAGTATTTCAGCACTCTTAGTTGGATCTCCGTCGACGCCGGGATTATGTTGAAACATTGACCCGGAGAACACACCAGCTTTAACAGGTACCAGGAAATGTACTGGGTACTCAATGCGACTGGTGTGGCACTGACCATGTCGCTCATCGTGAGTCGATTAGTTAATAGAAAATATGCGGTTAGCGCCGTACACCCAATACACATCAAAGCGTTCAAACATTTACTTTTTTTTACTTTACTTTGCTTTGCTTTACTTTACTTTACTTTACTTTACTTTACTTTACTTTACTTTACTTTTATAGTAAATAACAGACGAAACAATTACAGGTAAACTAACAAGGGAGAGAGAGAGAGAGAGAGAGAGAGAGAGAGAGAGAGAGAGAGAGGAGAGAGAGAGAGAAAGAGAAAGAGTGCGAGAGAGGAGAGAGAGAGAGAGAGAGAGAGAGAGAGAGAGAGAGAGAGAGAGAGAGAGAGAGAGAGAGGAGAGAGAATCAAATGAAAAATGCATGCATTTGTCTCAGGTTTACTTCCTCTAGAACAGTGGTTCTCAACCTTTTTGGCCCACGCCCCCCTTCACCATATGTTCGGAATGTTATTCCCCCTTTTTCGTATGTCCTCCCTTTAAATCCTCCCCCTCCCCGCCCCTACAGTATACGTAAAAATGGAAGCTAAATTTAATAGCACATAATAGAACAAGTCTAGACGTCTACATAAAACGTGATTTCCGGGTCTACTTACGTTATAAAATGAATTTCAGAAGGGCGAGAAGTACAGAACCGTATAGTATGGAGGGAAAAAACAATATCAAGTTATCGGTTCTTGTGTTAACTCGATCTCGAAATAATCTTAATCCCCCCCCCCCCCCCATGGAAACTCTAAAATCCCCACCCGACCCGGGGGCGGGGGTGGGGGTGGGAATTCCCCATCGGTTGAGAACCACTGCTCTAGACAGATTCGACCTACTTTATTGCAGGTAAAGGAATCTATGGGCTCTCTCATGGGTAGATATGGGTAGGTTATCTTTCCTAACAATGTTGCCACAGCTGCGACCTTGTGATCTACTCTTTGTGATTTCTAATTACAGTGGGGTTTCTAACGTGTACGATTTGCACAATGAGAAATGAAATTGATGGAACTGCGGTAAAACTGTAACAAAAAAGTGGGTATATAGACGAAAAGACATTGTACAATCACACGGAATGACACTATCCAGTGCCGCCCACAGGACGCTGGAGCGCAAATTATTCCTCCCCACGACGCTTGACGGCAGAAATGGAATATGATGATGATGATGATGATGATGATGATGATGATGATGATGATGATGATAATAATAATGATGATGATGATGAAAGACGAAAACCAGTATTAGAATTGGTAAGCTTTACTAAAATATAACATAACTAGAGCCTTCGTCAGCAAACAAACAATAAACACAGAGACTGATACTACATGGACTCCCATTTTTGGGCCTCTTATTCAAGTAAGCAAGGTATCCGATGTCACCACCCAAAATATCCAGTTCGACGTGTGATATCTTCACCCTACAGATGAAGTTTGACGTGTGATATCTTCAGAAACCAAGTTGTTGTTTTTTTTTTTTAAATTGCCCAGCAATGTGTTGCTATTCGAATATCTTAGCAACAGGCGGACCACCGTAAGTTCTGTCTCCCAGGCCCCTCTGGTAAGAACCACTCTTCGATGGAACTAGTATAATCCATAAAGGTAAGATGAATGACCAGAAACAAACCACGAGGTTGGCGGCAAGACGAATTGGCTTCCTTTTAAGTGTATATTCTTATCATCGTTGTCTTAATCGAGCGCTGTGAGGGCTTTTTATCATATAAAGATAGACGGCAAACAGCCAACCGACTCACTGGTCAGTAAATTGATGGTTTGTGTCATATTCACTTTATACACTACCCTACAGGAAACGGCGCTCCCGTGTAAACTCACGGACCATCTGCCAGTTCCATTAGTTCAATTCCCCATATCATTTCGCACTATCAACTGCTCGGCCAGGACCGACCTCAGTTCAAATCCTAATCTTCCTCCCCTCGCACGCCCACTCAGGTAGCCACAAATTAAGATCTGGCTATAATAAAGATGAATTGCTGAATTAGCCGGCTGCGGAGACCCTCCTCTGGCTCACACTTGACGTTGCTGGTTGGGTCAGCCAATAAAGATGAAGCTAACACCCGCAGTCAGGCCATGATAAAGGCAGAGAAATGAGCTTGAAAGCCGCCAATAAAGGCCAAATAAAGGGAGAAAATAGCATGGCCTACCCCAGCATTTATGGAGGCGCCAGCGCCGTCACTGGAACTTGCACTAACATTAGCGGGTCTATTAACCTTGTCTGCTCGGCAACAAATAGACCTTTCTTTTTGTTACAAGAGGGCGGCTTTGTGGGAGAGGTGGGTGGGGAGGAGGAGAGTAAAATAGCGGCTGGTCAGACGGCTACCTCAGAGCACAAAAGATGCAACGTGTATCTGTTAGATAGACAGATAATGTTTGTTCTTAAACACACACAGGTGTCGTGGAGGAGCCTGGAGGCCCGGTGGGCATGTGTTCGAATCCTGTTCTAGACGGGAATTTGTTTTTAGATTGAATTGGGTGCCCAGGTCTATCCAGCGTCGTACCCGGAAATATTCTAAGAAGAAAAGGCGGCCGGTGTGACAATGACCATATTACCCATCAATTGCCCATTGGTCATTATCCCACTCCTGGCAGCGAATTGGATAACTGTGCTAGCGTCATGTTTTATAACCCAACCGGCACTTACTATGGTAAATATCACGGCGGCCGCTTTTACTTTCCAAAACATGTCTTGGTACGCATTTTTGGCTGGTCGGCCTGGCAGACAAGTTAAATTTAAACCTAGCAACAACAAAAAAGTTAGCAATCAACCTGGATTGGCACACATAGCCACCGAGCCGGCAGGCATGAATGCTAGCCACTACTACATCGGTCCCATCAATAAATATGCCAGCACCACCATCATATGCCTCCTATGTCTCAAGGTGTGGACACAAATCCTTTACTTTTTATTCTTTAATGTGCGCCCTCGCAACTGTAGCCGTAATCCGACACCCCCCTCCCCCCACACGCACGCACACACACACGCACACACACACACACACACACACACACATATATATATATATATATATATATATATATATATATATATATATATATATATATATATATATATATATATATATATATATATATATCCATTGTTGGACATTGTAGTAGCAGAGAGTTCAAAGAAAAGACTCTTCTTGACTATCAAGAAAACAGTAACAATGGTGATATCAAAGAAAATGATGACACCAAAATGTGACATAGAAATAGAAGGGAAATTCTGGACCAAATGCATAATTTTAAACACCTAAGGGCATTTACAACATCACACGGAAGATGTACAACAGAGATTAAGAGCAAAATAGGACAAACGAAAGCCTCATTTCAGAATATGAAGTGTACCTTATGCAGTTCTTCTTCTTTCGTTCGCCTAAATTATGTTTATAACTGCAATGTTGTCTCTTGTATGAATCTAACAGTCTTTTTTAGTTCATTCAGCGGTCCATAGAGTTTATCTTCCACTGTTGTCTCTCTAGGCCAGAAGGTTCGCCTGGATATGTTGTAGTTTGGGCAATCCTGGAGTATGTGCTCTGCTGTCTGCGACACCAAACCACATGTGCACATGGCTGAGTCACCAATCTTGAATTTTGTATACATGTGGTTGCGTAATCTATTGTGTCCTGTTCTGAGGCGCAGAAGAATGACCTGTTCTGGTCTGTCCATAACGTGGTAGTCGTCTTGAGTAAGGTTTGGTGGCCTTCTGACTGATTTGATCATTCTTTTCTTTTGGTGGTATGTAATAGGCACATCTGGTTGTTCTTCTTGTGCTCCTTCCTTAGCCAATCGATCAGCTCTGTCGTTTCCGGGGATTCCACAGTGGGATGGTATCCACTGTATGGTGATCTTACGATGACTGCTAAGTTCAGAAAGTAGTGTCCTCAGAACTGGCAATTTCCCAGACAGGAGCGCCTCTATTACGGATTTTGCATCTGTCAATATCACAGCAGGTTGTGTATGTACCATGGCTGGTATTTTGTAATTTCTCTGTGGCTATCTTGATTGCCTCAATTTCAGCATCATAATTATGGCAGTACTTTCCTGTTGGAATTCTGGTCGTGTCTCTAGTGTTATTTGGGTATTCTATATACACTCCCGCTCCTCCATTTCGAACAGCATTTTGTGCTGACCCATCTGTGTAGACTCGGATCCAGAGGTCCTGTGGGTATTCGTCATCAAGGAAGCTGAGAGTGGCTGAGAGTACCTTATGCAGTAAGTCATTATCACTGAAAGTAAGAAAGAGAGTGCTGAAATGCGCGTAATTACGTACATTGAACATGATCATGTCATAGTCATGTGATAAGTACTGACCAATACAGAGCATAAATTGTGTGTATGTGTGTGTGTGTGTGTGTATGTGTGTGTCTGTGTCTGTGTGTGTGTGTTGCATATACCTTACAGGACGTTGCAGTCAACACTAGCATTTTTCAGCTGCTGTTGATCTACTAGGCAAGTTTTACGTTCAGTAGTTTGCCATTGCTTTCTGAACGACCGGCTCACATACCCCCGTAAGTTACCTGCTCGGCGCGATCCGCTGCCGAATCTCGCAGCTGCAGTTTTCCCTCACGTGGATATACGTTATTATAAACAATGTCGTTAATATATATATATATATATATATATATATATATATATATATATATATATATATATATATATATATATATATATATATATATATATATATATAATTTTAATCCTTTCATTCATAAGTGAAAGTCCAGCTCTAGATTTAGATATGTAGATGTCACGGTTCTCCTCTCGGATTGTGCTAAAGAATTAAAAGTGTTGATTCTGTCTGCCAAAAGTGAGTGAAAATAGACATCTGTATCTGAACCTTATCAGAACGAACACAATGACCAGGGACAAAACTACCTGCTAACCAAAATTCACACTCAGCAATGAATAAGAAATGAAAATGTAACAAGCTTTGAATGTCTTGGCCTGATAATCAACAATAATGAGGCTCTTTTAAAAGACAACTTTAGTTGCAAAATCAAACCAATCGTGGGCAATCTACAGATAGCTTGGCATGACTTAGTCGATGACCAATGCTCAAGTAGGAGAAAGAAAGAAAGAAAGAAAGAAAGAAAGAAAGAAAGAAAGAAAGAAAGAAAGAAAGAAAGAAAGAAAGAAAGAAAGAAAGAAAGAAAAACTTTGCATTTTCTTCAGGATCAACATTTCTGCCATCATCAGGCGTTTCTGCGTATCTTCATCGTTAAACATGTGTACAACAATTTATGCTCTGTATTGTCAGTTACAGTGGGAGAAGGGCTTTACAAGAAGAGAAACAATGGAAGTAGCAACTGGGACACTGGGTTAAAGTAATAATTGTCTGCGACTGAAAGAGTTAGAGCAATAACAAGAAGAGAAGCAATGGAAGTACCTGTCCCGCACACAGTGGGTAAAAGAAATTATTGTCTGCTACTGAAAGAGTGGAGAAAAAAAAAGACCAAAACTCTGTTGGTCATATTCGTCCTCACATTAGCGTTCATCTTTCTAGTGGAGTGCGTCAGGACTACATGTGCACCACAGTGATCTACGTGCCCGACTTTAGCATGCGTTGTGTAAGGTCTACTTCATCAAGGAAGGGTTCATTCAAGGCAGCGGACTCTATCTGTGAACAAGTTTTCTTTCCCAGCAAGTTCACCAAGCCATTGCTCTTGCGGTTTGCTGTTTGCAACTTCCAACTACCGTGGAATATTTAACGTCCACAAGATGCACTCTGAACTTCCTATTCTTCGCCTTATTTTCAAAGATTGTGTATCCGATATCACAGCGTAATAAATATAAGAGGGACGTGATGTATCACTAGAAACCAATGGCTATTGTAAAAATGGCCAACGCTATGCCCGGGTTTCAACCGCGTACCTTCTGTGCTTGAGGCGGACATTGTTACCTGGCCATATAAAGAGTAACCAGCGTATGTGGCTTTGACGATTGTGAGACGCGCAGTTTCATAATTCACCAACATATGGAGTCGAGTGTTTCGGAATCAGGTGCGAGCGATTTGCATGCTTTGCGGTGGTTTCCATGGCATGAGACCTCGGCCGTTCAGAAAGCAGTAGCAAACTACTGAACTAAAGTTGCCTAGAAAATAACAAATAAATAAAACACGCGTGATCCGGGACTATTTCCGGATCCGGTCAGGGATATGCACTACTGACGAGCTCAAACGAGGGCGAAACTCGAGTATAGTGCTTCCATATTGACGTGGATAGGCCTTAGGTTCATACCAGAATGCGATCGGCGTTGCCAGTAGTGGGTTGTGCTCAATATTTAAATAAATAAAACTCTGTGGTTTAATACTACGTCCTGTAAAGGACATGCAACGAACATACAAGGGTAAGCAATAAGGCATGAAGCGTTATTTGATATAGAATTAACGAAGAATCTCATTACAGCCAGTTAATTTGCGTTTATAACCGCCCCCGTCTTATCCCTAAATTCTGCTGTCATTTGAAATAAAGACATGCATAAACGACCAGCATAAACATAATGCCGAACTGCTAAATGGGCGTCTTCCCGATCGTGGACAGAAATGGCGGCGATAATTCACCAGTTTCTGTCCCAGCGTCCTTCAGCAGCACGTGTACCTTCAGATGGTTAACCGTTATTAGCGGCAATCCACGAATGCCAATTTTCACAATTAAAGAAATCGCAAGTCACGTGTACGTCAGTATCGCCTTGCCAGCGGGAACCATACTTGCGGCTGTCGCTGCGGAAAGATCACCAGTATAAAGAATAAAATATAGCACGTAGTTGCAGTCTTTGGCAAGAAAATGTGTGATATAACGGAACAGGGAATTGCGTGACGGTAATTGCGAGCTGTGTATGATGTTTCCATGTGGTTAGCTCCTCGAATACCAAGACAAAGGACTGAGGAATAAGGAAGCTGTAAAGTAGTCGGTTACTGGTAATTGAGACTAGCCACGATTACATCTATTTTGAAGTCGGCTGTGCACATTCGATGTGTCTTGCGTTGCCGTCAAAATGCTTTGTACAGCGTTTAATCAAATAATGTCGTTTACATTCACATACATTTGAATAGTAACATTAATGTTTAAACAAGAGACAGCACTGCAGATATATACAATAAAGTTCAAGCGATCCAAAGTAGAAGAGGGAGAAGAAAAAAAAGCGGCAACATTAATGCATTTATCAGTAGTTGTTGACCCTAACCTGAACAGTTCGCGGTGAACCTGTTCTACACAGCAAGGTACTATAGGCAGTAGTTGACAATGTGCGTGTTTTTTTTTTTTTACAGTTCAACTTCGTTATCAGCCGAGAGGTCCAATTCTAGTGTACTAACTGTTTTTATTAAATGTTTCTGAAGTCTATTGTGTTTAAAGCTACGGTGGTAAGTTAATAAGTAAGTCACAAATGGCTGTAGAAAAAATAACTAAATATGATAACAACATGAAACCAGTTTATTTGTATACATACATTGTCCCTTTATTTCTCAACATAATTTCCACCAACATTGATGAACTTATCCCATAGTTTTATCAGTTCTCCCAAACCGGCTGCATAGAACTGCCTGCTCTGTTTTCTAAACCACGTTTTCACGTCACATTCAACTTCGGTGTCATTCGCGAAATGTCTCCCGCCAAGGTGGGTTTTCAGTGGACTTAGAGCCTACCGATTTCCAGTAAAGCGGTGCATAGTTGGGTAGAAAACGTTACGAGGGCGATGACAGGTAAATGAGAACAGGGCACGCAGATCTATGCAGTCGGTTTGGGTGAACTGATAAAGCTATGGGATAAGTGCATCAATGTTTGTGGAAATTATGCTGAGACATAAAGGGACAATGTATGTATACAAATAAACTAGTTTCAAGTTGTTATCATGTGTAGTTATTTTTCTTCAGCCATTTGTGACTTACTTATTAACTTACCCTCATCGTTGCATGCCTTTTAAAAGACGTCACATTCAAACACAGCAATATTTGGCTGTTTGTGATTTACCAAGTAAGTTTACGTTCAGTAATTTACCATTACTTTCTGAACTACCGACACTCATACCACTGTATGGAAATCAGCGCAAGGCGGTTTGCTTCCAAACCTCCTGCAGCTGTGTTTCGAACACGGTATGCGGGATTGTAAATCGCGTTTGTAACCCATTCGCCACAGCCCCGGTTCTATTGTGTACTTTGGTACATAATTATACGCCCTTATCGTATGTCCGTTGGCGGACAAGTTAATATAGTTGATAGGGAGCTACGCTGATAATACCATGAGCGCAGTTAGACAATGGTTCGGCGTCTGTGTTTGCCGTTCTCCAGCAAAAGGCAAAGAATGGCCGCCTATGCTTCCGTGCACCCAGATCTCACCAAATGTAATGGTTGCATCACATCACAGAATCAAATTAGGGTCCTGCCTGAAGACATTTGAGAGATCGTTCCTGAGTGTCAGTGGTACCTGGTCACGTGTTAACAGTGACATCTGTCCAAGGTATCGGCAGTTTCTCCATTATCTTCACCGTTTTCATTTGTCGGAATGATTTTGTGGTAGAGGGCCATCTCCTAACATCCATATGTGATGGGTTCCAGTTGTGGAAGTGTTTTCTTTCTTTCTTTCTTTCTTTCTTTCTTTCTTTCTTTCTTTCTTTCTTTCTTTCTTTCTTTCTTTCTTTCCTTTCTTTCTTTCTTTCTTTCTTTCTTTCTTTCACCAGAGGAATGTGGTAATGTCACACGACTCCCTGATCTTAAGATAAGTAAAGCCACTCCCATAGCAGATACTGCAAATTGGGGTGTGGAGTATTAGACCTTCACACATTCTTGGTCACCACCTATCAGATGGGGTGGCCAGTTCCCTGCCTTGCCGCCTTTCCTTGGCATTTCAATTCCAAAACATTCTGGTAATTATCTGATACCCATCTTTACGACGCTGGGTCAACCCACCCCCCTCCTCCCCCCACCCCACCACCCACCCACCGCTTTCCCCTTCCAGCTGTACTGTGGTGACATACAAACACACTAAGGCCATGTCACCACGCAAAGAGCAACAAGCGGACCCGTGTGCTTGCTGTGATCGTTACAAATTACTCCGCAGATAAAAAGTGTATAGAGTAGGCCTGTAAGTCCGATCATCATCATCATCATCATCATCATCATCATCATCATCATCATCATCATCATCATCATCATCATCATCATCATCATTTAAGAGACTTGTTTGTCCCTACTAATTTTCATCCATTCAATAACACTACTCATCCATTCAAACGAAACGAGACCAGTATATCCTAGTGGAAGGAACACATGAATACACATGACTAATTTAATCCAATCCGCCAACTTCAAAAGAAACAGTAAACCATCAAGTATTGCCAAGGAAGCGCCTACGCAGAATACAAGCCCCCCCCCCCCCCCCCACACACACACACACACACACACACACACACACATTTATATATCATAAATCTCCTCGTCATAGTTTAGCAAAACGTCAACCTCATCACGGCTCAGCGAAAAGACACTTCATCCTCTGCCAGTTATCATGCCTCACGTCCCCTTCATCCTCTGCCAGTTATCAAGTCACATGTCCACTTCAACCTCTGCCAGTTATCAAGTCACATGTCCACTTCAACCTCTGCCAGTTATCAAGCCCCATGTTCACTTCATCCTCTACCAGTTATCAAGTCACATGTCCACTTCAACCTCTGCCAGTTATCAAGCCTCATGTCCACTTCATCATCTGCCAGTTATCAAGCCTCATGTCCACTTCATCATCTGCCAGTTATCAAGCCTCATGTCCACTTCATCATCTGCCAGTTATCAAGCCTCATGTCCACTTCATCCTCTACCAGTTATCAAGCCTCAGGTCCACTTCATCATCTGCCAGTTATCAAGCCTCATGTCCACTTCAACCTCTGCCAGTTATCAAGCCTCATGTCCACTTCAACCTCTGCCAGTTATCAAGCCTCATGTCCACTTCATCATCTGCCAGTTATCAAGCCTCATGTCCACTTCAACCTCTGCCAGTTATCAAGCCTCATGTCCACTTCATCCTCTGCCAGTTATCAAGCCTCATGTCCACTTCATCCTCTTCCAGTTATCAAGCCTCATGTCCACTTCATCCTCTGCCAGTTATCAAGCCTCATGTCCACTTCATCCTCTGCCAGTTATCAAGCCTCATGTCCACTTCATCCTCTGCCAGTTATCAAGCCTCATGTCCACTTCATCCTCTGCCAGTTATCAAGCCTCATGTCCACTGTGTCTGCAATGCCCGGTGTCCATTTTAGTGCTGGTGGACCACTGCCAAATCCATTCCAATTCCAATTTTCAAAACAAAAATTCAAAATTCGGTCTCCTCCAACCTGCCTCCTAAGCGTCGGCTATTGTTGAGATCCGTGTTTGTGTGGATTGTCAGTCCTAATTCATACTGGTTTTATTGGTTCCGCTCTGTTTGTAGGATAAAGTTCTTTTGTGCTGTCTGGTTATTTTCTTCTGTCTTATGCTGTGTTGTTCTCACCGGGGCTGGTCAGTAGTGGGTTACGTTGTAACTAAGTATATTTTCAGGATTGACCTCTAAGGATTGACCCCAATCCTTTTCGGTCTCGGATCCTGGGCGAGTAGGGTAGGGTAGGGTATTTAGGTCATATGTAAGGGTCGATAATTCTAATAAAAGACATGTTTTTCTAAGAGCAGATAACTGTGTGTGTGTGTATAATATTTTAACTAATTTAAAAAAATAAAATAAAAAATAAAACAACAACCAAAGGCGCACAGGGGCGGGCGGCGGGCGCAGGAGCAAGCGCGACCGATCGGTCGCGTGGAGCGGTCGACCCCAGTAAAACAGTGTCTTGTAGTACCCAAGTGGCCAGTCATTTCTGAGTGATCACTAGTCCGGTTATTGACGAGTACTGTGGTGGGGTTAGGTGGGTCGAAGCCTCGAGCCGCGCCCGGTGTGATATGAAAATTATAATAAGTAAAAAGGTATATATGGCGTGTATATGATCTGTAGTGGGTCGTAGTGGCTTATAAACTATCATCATATAGATTAAACCTCTTCAAATGAAAACCTTAAAACAGTAAAGATGACCGGTAGTAACGGATGTAAGGGGCATGGCTTAGTGTTATTCGTTGTTAAGGAGTAGGTGAGCGGAGAATTAGCTAGAGAAGTGCTTCTGAACATTTTAAAGGGGTGAGCGAGTGGCGAAGTGGCTAAATGAATGCGCCCGTTCCTTGGTAAGAGCCAGGGTGATCGAGTGGAGAAGTGGGTAAATAATGGCATGGAGGTCTACCACTGACACATTCAACGCATAATGGCGGCGTCGGTAGTCAGAAGACCTAGGATATTTTCATTATATGTCTATTGTAAAGGGGTCGACTGTTTTATTATAACGATAGTTTCTATTATCTGTAGTGGATGGGACTTAAATACTAGCATCATACCGTTTACAGCTCTTCAAATGAAAACTTTGAAAGTGTAAAGATGGCCGATGGTTATAGTGGGTATGACTTTGTGATATTCATTGTTAAGGGGTGGAGTGAGTGGGTGAGTAACTAGATAAACGCTTCCGACCACTAGCAGCGGTTTCGAATCCCAGTGGGGTGGTCTAGTGGTAGAAGAAATATTGATAATATTTGGTTACTTAGTTGTGATTTCGAGCTCGGTTGTTATTAACCCGGTTATGTTTAGAAAAGTAGAGGTGGTGTGCTGGTTGCGGAGTATGTTTAGGGGGTACCCCAGACACCGCGGAAGTGACAGGTTCGAATCTCGGAACTTTGTCGTGGGTAAGATTTCCAGTCATCAAGGTGTGGGTGTCGTCGCGGCCACAAGTCCCACCGCTGATGAAAAACACAGGCAGCAGATTTCACCATTGTACCTACGGGTCACAAAATATAAGCTAACTTAACATTCAGAATATGACCTCAACAGGTGTTGCCAAAAATCAATACTTATTCTTATAACGGCTAATCCAGGGGATTATCGTCATCGTAATGACCAAGTCAGGTTAATAATATTTCTTATATCTCCGCCATTGCAAATAGTTCGCAAAATTAATAAATGTTCATATAAAGGTTGGAAGGGGATTAAAAGATTAACACCTATTGTCGGGACATCCAATAAAAATCAATAACACTACCCTCGATTTTTCTCATAATTGCCGATTGGAGATTATGGGCTAGGTGTATGTGTCCTTATTTAGTTAAAACAGGTGGTATGAGTAGGAGATATCACAAACAGTATCAGCATGTGCCACTCTGATCTTAAATATCAGTAGTTCGTTATTCTTGTGACATTGAAAACGCTTGTGGCTTGAAGACAGATGGTGTACTATGTTATTGGGTGGTGTATATAGATTGACCAGTATGTGAAGTTGATAAGGTCACCCCTGCCAGTGCATCGTAGCTGTGTTGTGACTTGTCGCCTATTACACCCGGGTGTAAAAATAACCAAAAATATTTCACATCAACTCAGACATGCCTCTATATAGCTGCACTGCGAACATGACTAGAGTCTACTTTAGGAAAGTATCGTGTATCTGTGTATACGGGTTTACCACTGCTTATAGATGTGTGCAGTATTATTAGAAAGCGGCTGTTATGTCTACATTATCAAAGTATGTTGCCTTACAGAGCTGGTATAGTATCTATGTGTCTGCTACGTTGTATGTTTTTGTCATGTTGCCTTGTAGTATTTGGAGGGAGTTTCATGCGGGTGTCTAGTGAACTTTTTAAAAACTATGTCTCAGAATCCACAACGCCACTGGCATTAGAGGCTTTTCAACTTGTCTGCTCATTGACCACGCTTCACAGTCATACTAAAGTACGGGTTCTATGTAGTACTTAAACACTCCTTTTATTTCTCATTACAGTTGTCAACTTTATATTAGTCAGTATGTTTTCCAATTTGCAAAAGACAACCTTCACCACAGCAATTCTTGTTCCAACGCTTTAAAGCCACCTCCTATCAGACATTTTTTTCTTTCCTTTTATGCTCACGGCTACCGTTTCCCCATTTCAAGCTCCATGTCTCTACTCGTATGCATTAGTGTGGTAGAAGTAAACCGATAACTCACAAGATAGACGTATATTATCACACTGTATATGAACATGTGGGAAACGGCTACATCCGGGCAAAGAGGGCGTTGTATCTGTCACAGCCGAGACACGTGGTTAAGAGGGATACTACATGAAAAAAAACGGTATTATGTTGACGATCGAACCAGGGGACCTATTTCGTGATGACCACCATGTACGGGAGTGATTCTGCTCCCTCGTCAACAGGGCGTCGGAGGTTTAAAAGGGTGTTCATTCTCTCGCTTTTCTATTTCCGAGTCATCATAGGGTCACCAAGTAACAGTAAAGAACACGAAACTACTACTACTACCAAGGCCTCTATACACCACAATGCATTTTCGAATATAATATACACAACTATAATCAAGTCATCACAGTATTCAACTAACCCGTTCTCATAGACATAGAGGAGAGATGTGAGCACCGAGGCCAGTTGGAGGAGGTGTACCTTTTACTTAACATCTATCGGGTCATACACCGACGAGTGTTTAGCTATATTTATCATATAATATTACCCGTGAACACAACAAGCTTCCCCGGATCAGTCTTAGGCTTCTCATATAACATGACATATATATATATATATATATATATATATATATATATATATATATATATATATATATATATATATATATATATATTATATATATTATATATATATAACAGGACACCCGCTGTCCTGACCAGCAAAGTTATCGCTTCTCAGAGCAGACATTTACACTTTCATTAATTCTTCTGCCTGGCCAAAGGGGGTCTTTGCATCTTTCCGCAGAAACCTAGTTCCAATGCTAATATATGTTTTTCAATGTGTCGGCTCATTACCACATTTCACATCCTGACAAAAGTACAGGTTCTATGTTCCACTCCAACAGTCAAATACGAAAAAAAATGTTAGCCAAATTATTAAAATGTTGGCCAAATATAGAAATATATCGACCAGACGTATAAAGTATAGTAAAATATGTTAGCCAAACTTATAAAACTCGTGGTCAAAATAAGAAATATCTCAACCAAGCGTATAAGAAATAGGAAAAATGTTAGCCAAATTATTAAAATGTTGGCCAAATATAGAAATATATCGACCAGACGTATAAAATATAGTAAAATTTGTTAGCCAAACTTATAAAACTCGGGGTCAAAATAAGAAATATCTCAACCAAGCGTATAAGAAATAGGAAAAAGGCTAGTCAAACTAATGAAAATGTTGGCCAAATACAGAAATATCTCGACCAACTTATAAAATGTAGGAAAAATTGTTAGCCAAACTGACAAAACTGTTAGCCAAAATAAGAAACGTCTCGGCCAACTTATAAAATGTAGGAAAAATTGTTAGCTAAACTGACAAAACAGTTGGTCAAAATAAGAAACGTCTCGACTAACATTATAAAAAGTAGGAAAAATTGTAACCAAATTAATTTAAAAAGGTGACCAAAATAGGAAATATCTCATCCATTCTTATAAAACTTAGGAAAATGTGTTAACCTAATGAGAAAAATATTGACCAAGTAAAGAAAAAACGTACACCAAACTTCTGAAAAGTAAGAAAATTTGTTAACCAAATGGGAAAAATATTGGCCAAGTAGAGAAATATCTCAACCATACTTATGAAAAGGAGGAAAATGTGTTAACCTAATGAGAAAATATCGCCAAAGTGAAGAAAAAAGTTACACAAAACTTATAAAACTTAGGAAAATGTGTTAACCTAATGAGAAAAATATCGCCCGAGTGAAGAAAAAAGTTACACAAAACTTATAAAACTTAGGGAAATGTGTTAACCTAATGAGAAAAATATCGCCCAATTGAAGAAAAAAGTTACACAAAACTTATAAAACTTAGGAAAATGTGTTAACCTAATGAGAAAAATATTGACCAAGTAAAGAAAAACGTACACCAAACTTCTGAAAAGTAAGAAAATTGTTAACCAAATGGGAAAAATATTGGCCAAGTGGAGAAATATCTCAACCATAGTTATGAAAAGGAGGAAAATGTGTTAACCTAATGAGAAAATATCGCCCAAGTGAAGAAAAAAGTTACACAAAACTTATAAAACTTAGGAAAATGTGTTAACCTAATGAGAAAAATATCGACCAATTGAAGAAAAAAGTTACACAAAACTTATAAAACTTAGGAAAATGTGTTAACCTAATGAGAAAAATATTGACCAAGTGAAGAAAAAAGTTACACCAAACTTCTGAAAAGTAAGAAAATTTGTTAACCTAATGAGAAAAATATTGACCAAGTGGAGAAATATCTCAACCATACTTCTGAAAAGTAAGAAAATTTGTTAACCAAATGGGAAAAATATTGGCCAAGTGGAGAAATATCGCAACCATACTTATGAAAAGGAGGAAAATGTGTTAACCTAATGAGAAAAATATCGCCCAAGTGAAGAAAAAAGTTACACAAAACTTATAAAACTTAGGAAAATGTGTTAACCTAATGAGAAAAATATCGCCCAATTGAAGTAAAAAGTTACACAAAACTTATAAAACTTAGGAAAATGTGTTAACCTAATGAGAAAAATATTGACCAAGTACAGAAAAACGTACACCAAACTTCTGAAAAGTAAGACAATTTGTTAACCAAGAGGGAAAAATATATGGGCTAAACTATGAAATATGTTGACCGAACTAAGAAAGTGTGTTAACCAAAGGGGGAAAAATGTTGGTCAAAACATGAAACATCTCGACCAAACTTATAAATATCTCGTGTAAACTTATAAAAAAAAAGTAGTAACAAATATTGCTTCTGTAGTTATGTCAAACGTGTCTTGAACTTTTATCTGAACAGACATTTCACAAGACATAATCATCAACGTCAACACTTTCCCTCTTTTACATTACCGAAAGTTTCAACTTATCAGTCCAGAGTATCCACTAAAGAAGCACTTATGCATACTAATCACCCAGCTCTTCACACTCTTGTTTTTTTTTTTTTCTTTTCTAACGCAAAGTGTCTCTGTCTTTCATAGATAGCTTCACAACTTTTCTGTGTAGCACCACTAACAACTCCAAACCTTCGTTTCACATGAGCTCTAATGAAACAGTCATAACAACATTTAGGGCAATCTGTGGCTCCACCTGGGATAGTTTCAATATCATCTGAGTATTCGTCAGCAAAGATCCACTTCCCATGGTTGATATCTTCAACTTTCTATACCACAATGTCTGCTACACTAACCTTCCATTGGTCCATCTTTCAACAATACAAAGAGTGTTCTCGAAGTCTAGCTAACATAACATTGCTTACTTTGTCCACCTCTATCACACTTTGTCATTTCACAGCTGCAATAGCGGCAAGTCTGCAACCAACCAACAGTGTCTGTTATGAAGTCGACCTTTCTTAAAGCCACGTCTGCCTTACTGAACCCTTGAATACCCTCTACCACATCGTCTAACCGACTTTCAACATTTCATACCAAATAATATTAACATTCTCTTTGATTACAGAACAACTGATTTTCTGCTGACTAAGCAGATTTTCCAACCCCGTGGAGATAAATCATATGCCCCCTAATCTACTAGGCGCTATTCTAGACAACGAATATGGTCTTCGACCAGCACCCCTAGGCAGAACTTGAAAAAACAACAGAGCTTGGGTTATTGAGACGAATGAGTTGCATTCCTTGGACTACCAGAAAGACATCAAACACAACAAACTATTTCTTACTAACCCTAAGTATACATCAACTAACCCTAACCCTAAACCTAAATATACATCAACTAACCCTAACCCTAACTATACAACAAACTCTTTCTTAAGAGACATAGATACAAACCAGTGTTAGAAATGAAAAAGTTAAATTTATGTGATTACATTTAATTAAAATTTAAAACTAATAAATCGCACTTTTATTGCGCGCTTCACTTAATATACAGATATAGGGTAAGTATAGGTATAAGTTAGGTATAGGACATATATCAAGCTTAAATCTTGCGCAATAAAAGTGGAGTGGAACATAGAACCTGTACTTTTGTCAGGATGTGAAATGTGGTAATGAGCCGACACATTGAAAAACATATATTAGCATTGGAACTAGGTTTCTGCGGAAAGATGCAAAGACCCCCTTTGGCCAGGCAGAAGAATTAATGAAAGTGTAAATGTCTGCTCTGAGAAGCGATAACTTTGCTGGTGAGGACAGCGGGTGTCCTGTTATATATATATAATATATATATATATATATATATATATATATATATATATATATATATATATATATATATATGTGTGTGTCATGTTATATGAGAAGCCTAAGACTGATCCGGGGAAGCTTGTTGTGTTCACGGGTAATATCTTATATATAAAAAAGGATGTGCGTATCTCCGTATGTCCTTTATACGCTCGCGAACGGCCCATCCGATTGAGATGAAATTTTCTACACGCCTTCCTTTCATTCCAGAGATGCCAACTGTCGTAGTTTTTTTTTCTTCTTCCTCCTCCTCCCTCCTCCCTCCTCCCCCTCCCAAAATACGTACGTCCAGGAAATGGTCTTCTACATAGACACTTCTCTCTGAGGTCCGCGATAACATCGGGAACGAGAACTTATATGACTACTTATATAAATTAAATGAGATGCTTCACACCAGGAGCTGGGCGATGTCGGGCTGGGTCAGACAGACAGACAGACAGACAGACAGACAGATAGTCGGTAACGGGAACGGGAACTTATATGACTACTTATATGAATTAAATGAGATGCTCCCCACCAGGGTCTGGGCGAAGCCGGGCAGGGTCAGCTAGTTATATGATAAATATAGCTAAACACTCGTCGGTGTATGACCCGATAGATGTTAAGTAAAAGGTACACCTCCTCCAACTGGCCTCGGTGCTCACATCTCTCCTCTATGTCTATGAGAACGGGTTAGTTGAATACTGTGATGACTTGATTATAGTTGTGTATATTATATTCGAAAATGCATTGTGGTGTATAGAGGCCTTGGTAGTAGTAGTAGTTTCGTGTTCTTTACTGTTACTTGGTGACCCTATGACGACTCGGAAATAGAAAAGCGAGAGAATGAACACCCTTTTAAACCTCCGACGCCCTGTTGACGAGGGAGCAGAATCACTCCCGTACATGGTGGTCATCACGAAATAGGTCCCCTGGTTCGATCGTCAACATAATACCGTTTTTTTTCCTGTAGTATCCCTCTTAACCACGTGTCTCGGCTGTGACAGATACAACGCCCTCTTTGCCCGGATGTAGCCGTTTCCCACATGTTCATATACAGTGTGATAATATACGTCTATCTTGTGAGTTATCGGTTTACTTCTACCACACTAATGCATACGAGTAGAGACATGGAGCTTGAAATGGGGAAACGGTAGCCGTGAGCATAAAAGGAAAGAAAAAAATGTCTGATAGGAGGTGGCTTTAAAGCGTTGGAACAAGAATTGCTGTGGTGAAGGTTGTCTTTTGCAAATTGGAAAACATACTGACTAATATAAAGTTGACAACTGTAATGAGAAATAAAAGGAGTGTTTAAGTACTACATAGAACCCGTACTTTAGTATGACTGTGAAGCGTGGTCAATGAGCAGACAAGTTGAAAAGCCTCTAATGCCAGTGGCGTTGTGGATTCTGAGACATAGTTTTTAAAAAGTTCACTAGACACCCGCATGAAACTCCCTCCAAATACTACAAGGCAACATGACAAAACATACAACGTAGCAGACACATAGATACTATACCAGCTCTGTAAGGCAACATACTTTGATAATGTAGACATAACAGCCGCTTTCTAATAATACTGCACACATCTATAAGCAGTGGTAAACCCGTATACACAGATACACGATACTTTCCTAAAGTAGACTCTAGTCATGTTCGCAGTGCAGCTATATAGAGGCATGTCTGAGTTGATGTGAAATATTTTTGGTTATTTTTACACCCGGATGTAATAGGCGACAAGTCACAACACAGCTACGATGCGCTGGCAGGGGCGACCTTATCAACTTCACATACTGGTCAATCTATATACACCACCCAATAACATAGTACACCATCTGTCTTCAAGCCACAAGCGTTTTCAATGTCACAAGAATAACGAACTACTGATATTTAAGATCAGAGTGGCACATGCTGATACTGTTTGTGATATCTCCTACTCATACCACCTGTTTTAACTAAATAAGGACACATACACCTAGCCCATAATCTCCAATCGGCAATTATGAGAAAAATCGAGGGTAGTGTTATTGATTTTTATTGGATGTCCCGACAATAGGTGTTAATCTTTTAATCCCCTTCCAACCTTTATATGAACATTTATTAATTTTGCGAACTATTTGCAATGGCGGAGATATAAGAAATATTATTAACCTGACTTGGTCATTACGATGACGATAATCCCCTGGATTAGCCGTTATAAGAATAAGTATTGATTTTTGGCAACACCTGTTGAGGTCATATTCTGAATGTTAAGTTAGCTTATATTTTGTGACCCGTAGGTACAATGGTGAAATCTGCTGCCTGTGTTTTTCATCAGCGGTGGGACTTGTGGCCGCGACGACACCCACACCTTGATGACTGGAAATCTTACCCACGACAAAGTTCCGAGATTCGAACCTGTCACTTCCGCGGTGTCTGGGGTACCCCCTAAACATACTCCGCAACCAGCACACCACCTCTACTTTTCTAAACATAACCGGGTTAATAACAACCGAGCTCGAAATCACAACTAAGTAACCAAATATTATCAATATTTCTTCTACCACTAGACCACCCCACTGGGATTCGAAACCGCTGCTAGTGGTCGGAAGCGTTTATCTAGTTACTCACCCACTCACTCCACCCCTTAACAATGAATATCACAAAGTCATACCCACTATAACCATCGGCCATCTTTACACTTTCAAAGTTTTCATTTGAAGAGCTGTAAACGGTATGATGCTAGTATTTAAGTCCCATCCACTACAGATAATAGAAACTATCGTTATAATAAAACAGTCGACCCCTTTACAATAGACATATAATGAAAATATCCTAGGTCTTCTGACTACCGACGCCGCCATTATGCGTTGAATGTGTCAGTGGTAGACCTCCATGCCATTATTTACCCACTTCTCCACTCGATCACCCTGGCTCTTACCAAGGAACGGGCGCATTCATTTAGCCACTTCGCCACTCGCTCACCCCTTTAAAATGTTCAGAAGCACTTCTCTAGCTAATTCTCCGCTCACCTACTCCTTAACAACGAATAACACTAAGCCATGCCCCTTACATCCGTTACTACCGGTCATCTTTACTGTTTTAAGGTTTTCATTTGAAGAGGTTTAATCTATATGATGATAGTTTATAAGCCACTACGACCCACTACAGATCATATACACGCCATATATACCTTTTTACTTATTATAATTTTCATATCACACCGGGCGCGGCTCGAGGCTTCGACCCACCTAACCCCACCACAGTACTCGTCAATAACCGGACTAGTGATCACTCAGAAATGACTGGCCACTTGGGTACTACAAGACACTGTTTTACTGGGGTCGACCGCTCCACGCGACCGATCGGCCGCGCTTGCTCCTGCGCCCGCCGCCCGCCCCTGCGCGCCTTTGGTTGTTGTTTTATTTTTTATTTTATTTTTTTAAAATTAGTTAAAATATTATACACACACACACAGTTATCTGCTCTTAGAAAAACATGTCTTTTATTAGAATTATCGACCCTTACATATGACCTAAATACCCTACCCTACCCTACTCGCCCAGGATCCGAGACCGAAAAGGATTGGGGTCAATCCTTAGAGGTCAATCCTGAAAATATACTTAGTTACAACGTAACCCACTAATCTGGTCCTGGTCAAGTTCAGACCTCCTAACGGCTCGATATTGGCAAAGGCAGAGAATTTAAGTGCAGTCTCAAGTTGTTCCACCGGTCAGCTGCCCGTCCTCCTCTACGTTCGCTTTCTTGTTTTCGTCATCGGTGTATGGGTTGGTGCGACAACAAGATGACCAGGTCTCCCTGTCATCCCCATTCAGGAGCCCTTCCGTAAGAGCCAACTCACCATCCTGTCACTCACCCAGCCAGTCAGCATTAAAAAAAAGAAAAAAAAAATAAGACGAAATGCCCAATATATGGAAGTGAGGAAGTGAAGCAGCCATATGCAGGACGTGGCGATTCCTTGGGTGAGCCTAATACTAGAGCGCTACGTGTCTGCTTTGCAATAATAGAAGTCTCCTTGCATGGCGGATAATGCCTATGGTCTGCCCTTGCCTTCCCTTGAGGGTTGACTGTGACGTCTTCGGCCGTTCTAACTTCACCAGCTGGATTGTGGACGACACCAGAATAGTGAGAGTCGAAAAAGTCCTTCGAGACACCCGGGAAGGCTAACCCGGTCAACAAACGCCCGCAAATGTCGGCCTAAGGGCGCAAATAAACTTGGCACAACGCAATTACATCTGAAAAAACACTCCGGATGAACGCAGCAGAAGAAGAAGACTCTCTCTCTCTCTCTCTCTCTCTCTCTCTCTCTCTCTCTCTCTCTCTCTCTCTCTCTCTCTCTCTCTCTATCTATCTCCGTAGAATTGCACCTGCCTAAAGCTATTCTCAGAGCACGATCTTCGTTGCTCTATCGACGACCCCAAAATGATCCCAGAGAACGCTGCACCCATGAACCGAATGACGTAGTCAGAAAACGACTTTCTGAGTGCAGGGCACACGGTTTGACCACTTCAGGGTGCAAACATTAACTGCATCACATAGAGTTACAAGAAATAACTGTATCACATAGAATTACAAGAAATAACTGCATCACTTAGAAGTGTAAAATAAAAATAACAAATACATAATATGGGAGTGCAACTAACAACTATGTCACATAGAAATGCAAGAAATAACTACCTGACATAGAAGTGTAAGAAACAACCACGTCACATCGGAATGCAATTACAAAAAAAAAAAACGTCTTCATTTAGGAGTGCAAGAAACAAGTACATCACATAGGAGTACAAGAAACAATACATCACATAGCAATACAAGAAACAGCTACTTTGCATAGAAGCGCAAGAAACAGCTACATCGGACAGAAGAGCAAATTTTCAACTGCATCACATACAAGTGAAAGAACACTGGAGTTCAGACTTTGCAGAGCTGATGAGGCTCGCTAAGGAAAGACGACAATGAACTGATATGATCATACAACTCCAACACCATTCTTCGGACTAACTAACCTAATGTTGTCGAGGAGTCAAATTCAGCGAGTGGATAAATTGAACCAAGACAATGTTCTAATACCTTGAAATGCTATGTTGACGAACTGATCCTATCTTTCATTTGTTGTGGGAGATTATTCCAGAAAATAGCGAAGGAGTAATGCCTGCGACGCCAGTCCCTTGAGATACGATTATTATATTATATTCTTGAAGTTTACACGTATCTTGCAATAATTTATAAAACTTTCATTTGGATGTTATATTCTTCTTCGCCGAAAATATTTTACTTATCTGTTAACGATTTACCTCATCTACATAGCAAGAAAATATATCAGTGCGGTTTGCCACCACTTTTCTGGCATTATCTGCCTCCTTTTCAAATGTCCTATCGTTTCATCCTCCTGGAGATCAAATAGGAATCTTAAATTGTAGCATACAAACATTAGCAGCTGGAAAATATTAAATTTGCACAGATATGCGAATTCAATGAAAAGCAGTAATGCTAAGCAATCAGATAAGCCAAGAAAAACAAAATGAAAGGACGAGAAGTTTTGCCTTTAGTAAAGATCATCTCATACGGGCAATCTTTGCTTCTCTCGCCTACATATTCATTTCAAGCCTCAACTGTCACAGAGAAAACATGGTTGAAAAGCATTCTTTGTCAGCATTTGTGGATGTATTTTGTTTTCAAATACATGTATTGTGCAAGACGAGATACAAAGATAACATGGAAAAGCGTGAGAAGAGAAGATATAGAACGAAAGCGGAAACTGTTTATGAGACAGCTGTATATCCTCCTCCTCCTCCTCCTCCTCCTCCTCCTCTTCCTCCTCCTCCTCCTTCTCGTCCTTCACCAACCTTCTCCTTCACCTTCCCCTTCCCCTCCACCTCCTCCCCCTCCTCCTCCTTCTCCTCATCCCCCTCCTCCTCCTCCTCCTCCTCCTCCTTCTTCTTCTTCTTCTTCTTCTTCTTCTTCTTCTTCTTCTTCTTCTTCTTCTTCTTCTTCTTCTTCTTCTTCTTCTTCTTCTTCTTCCTCTTCTTCTTCATGCCCTGTAGCTTCCTCAGAAACATAGAATTTTAACACTATGTATTAAAGTCCTCCTATATAAAGGACCCTTTTCCACGAATTGAGACATACCTAGGTATATGATGCAAGGGCTATATTTGTATACATAAATCGAGACTTGAACAGCTATATGATCTGTATCGCACTAGCCACCTTTACTTCCCAGAAAATATCTAAGTACCAACGTAAGGCTGCACCGACCTGGGAACCGAGAGCAATGTTACAACCAATTCCCCTCATCAATGGGAACTAGAAACCATACTACAGGGCTGGCAGACGAGCCTGCTGTCTATTGCGCCACCGCGGGTTACTTTCTGATACACGCTTGTGTATCTAATACTCATTAAAATTGCTTTGTAATGTATGTGCTTTACCTTCTTCCCTTCCCTTCCTGGCTCTGGTAAAAGGTAGGCTGTTGTTCATATTAACAGTTCATGAAATACTTTCGTTCAGAATATATATATATATATATAAACAAGCCGGAACACGCGGACACAGTTATACGTCTGTCTCCTGGACGAATCTAACTTTGAGTGTCCTTTGTCTAAGCTTAGACATAGCACTTCGCCTCTTGTATGCAGAAGCTTTCCCCAAAGACACGAATGCCCTGACCTGTTTCCCTAACTGGCCTCGAATACAAGTGATAATTTTGAATTTTTTTTTCCTCGGTCATTGTTCTTGTGTGGTCCCGTAAATAGATCCGTTAACTCGTCGTCACCCATTCTCGCATTTACGCTTTTCTAACTGATCACACATTAACTCTTATGCATACACTGACAATACACTAACTCTTATACCAACACCGACACTTTAACAGTAACCAAGGGAACTCATTGGATACTTAATTCAGAGACCTCATATAATATGTAACGAAAAAAATTTACGTTACACTTAGCCAAAGGATCGTACAGAAAACGTAGCGAAAATACCATACAATATGTAGCAAAATGGCCTTACAGAGCAGGTAGTCATGGGGCCTTATAGGACACCTAGTCAGGGGACCTTACAGAGCATATAGTCATGGGACCTTACAGAGCACGTAGTCACAAGACCAAACAGAGCAGGCACTCATGGGACCTTATAGAACGTGTAGTCACGGGACCTTACAGAATATGTAGTCATAGGACCTTTACAGAACACGTAGTCACGGGACCTTACAGAACAGTCACAAGACCTTACACATGGGACCTTACAGAGCACGTAGTCATGGGACAATACAGAGCACGTAGTCATGGGACCTTACAGAGCACGTAGTAACTGGACCTTACAGAGCACGTAGTCACGGGACCTTACAGAGCACTTAGTCACGGACCTTACAGAACACGTAGTTCCGAGACCTTAGAGAACACGTAGTCACGAGACCTTACATTGCACATATTCATGGGACCTTATAAAACACATGGTCATGGGACCTT